>JAOVVF010031918.1:0-11635 GCA_028565595.1 Duopalatinus emarginatus | reverse complement strand
CCTTTCCCCTGCTTGTTTCAATAAAGATCTTTGAACTTGAACTTGCGCTCTTGGGTCCTCGTCTGTCTGCCCTGACAAGGTGAACTGCAGGGCTAAATTAGAATTTGCGTTAACGCCACTATTTTTTTTTTATCACGATAATTTGAGATCGCGTTAATGTGTTATTATCGAATTTAACTTCGACAGCTCTAATATATATACACACCTGTGTCTTTATTTTCGTGCATAAAGGTGCAGACATCAAGCATGCCAGTCATCAGCTGTAGTCTTTGCAGTATGTTTAAGTGTAATATTTAAATGACATAAGGCACAGATCAGTATAGCATCAGTCAGGCTTGGTGAGTCAGAGCCCTTAAACTTCTTGTAATAATTGCACTTATGCAGTTCTGTGTTCTTTTGTCTTCCGTGATGCATCAAGGTCAGGAAAGTTTCTAAACAGTGTGGATGTACTGACAATAAAATACTTACTTTACCTGAATCAACAATAACAGAAGCCTACAATGACTCTTTTTCTCCAAGAGGAGTCACATAGCCTTCAATCGAAATTTTTTTGTGTGCATGAGTTTCTTCTCTATCTGTATTTCTTTATAACGATTGTGGTGTATTGAAAATCAAGCTGAGTTTTGTGGACCTGACCTTGAGTGCTTAATAGGTTTGCTGTTCTGAGAATATGGCTGAATCATGATAGCTAAATTGAAAAGCTATTGACAGACACAAACCAACGGAGCATTCGTCTTAGTCAAAGTTTTCAAACAGCTGTAATAGATTTGTCTCACCATTACTTCCTTGCTCACCATTCACACTTCTGTTCTCGTTTCCTGTAAATCAATATTCTTCCTGTTTCTATGTATGTTTTTGGCTCACAGCCTTGACTCATTGAATTCATGCAACAAAAGTTACTCAGAAAGCTGCAATTTCAACAAAAAAAAAAATCTGTTTGGAATATATGAATATTGTGAATACAGCAAATTTATTATTTATGATGGCAAGAAAATGTTCTCTTATGTAATAGATTACTTCCCTTACTGGCATGCAAACATTTCACAAAATAAATGGTGGTAATGGTGATAATTAGCTTATATTTAATTTATTATATGTCACCAATCAACAATTTTGTGACCCTTTATAGATTTTCTTTCTGGAATCAGTAAAGTATTTCTGATTCTGAGTCTAGTTGTCTGGGCAGAAGTTAGTCAGTAATGTCATTCTAAATGGGCCCTAACCCCCAGGGAAAATGCATTTAATAAGGATGGAGAAGCCAGCAGCTGAGTGCCCTTACCGTTTAACTTCAGGGCCTGAACATGGCAAAGACTACCACTAAACCTGGAGCATTTCCTACCTCAAAGCACACAAAAAACTCTCATAAGCTCTTCCAAAAAAAAAAAAAAACCCCTCACTACTACAGGGAGACTGGGAGCAATGGGGCAGACACAACCAATGACAAAACAAAGCCCCTACCCTGGTGAATATGGCAAAGGTTGTTTGATGGTTTACATCTGCCATCAATCTAAAACAAAGAAAACCACCATACACAAAGAAAAGAAAAAGATTTTCAAGTCTCTGCTTTGGAAGACTATATCCTGCCAACTACGCCAGATTATGGCAAGGGGAGCAGATGTTGGTGATGGAAACCAATAAAATCCACAAAATCGTGTTGTGGGTCAATATATAATGTATACCAAACAGGTCACACAGGTTTGTTTTACTAATCACAGTCAAAGACATATTTGTTTAATTAAGCTAAAAAGAAAAAAGAGTAGCAAGCTATGGGCTTTACCTGCTCCACACCATCGAGAATTAATTGGCAAAAAATCCACAAACACACTGTGAGATTCATTACACTACACATCCACAGCTACACAGTAGTTACCTTCTCCACCATATGCCCTCAGCCCTATTAACAGTGCTGATCATAAGTATCCGTTTGAACACAGGACCCAGACTACTCAGGCCCATTCAAGACACGACTGAGTTGCCGTTGAGCAAGGCACCTAACCCCCAACTGGTCCCTGGGTGCCATAGTTTAGGGCTGCTCCCCGCTTCGGCAAGTGCGTTTAATTGCACACTTTCTTCACAATGAATCACAGTGTTTCTCTACATAGGTTGTGAAGATGATTGGCTGTGACTGTGAACAGGTTTGCATAGTTAGTTCTTGGCTGAAGGTGAATGTGTAGTGGAGAATTCAGTTTTTGGTGGCCATGTTTGTAGACAGTAGTTTGTTCTGGAAAGTGGACTTTTGTGTGGATTCCAGTGCCACCATGATAAGGTGGTCTGTTGAAGCTCAGTAGCATGCACAATGCCAGGTAGTTGCCTTACAGCCATTTCCTTATGTGTGTATTCACCTACAAACAGAAACAATAACAAAAGTGAGCAGGTGTAAGAGAGAAACAAAATAATCTTAATAGTAGCAATTTCAGATACTACAAATAATTAAATGTCTTTCCATAGTTATTTTTCGCTTCACATATTTGCTTGTGGAATTCAGATTCAGAGGCTCTGTTCTAAGGGCAGCTGTAAAAAAACAGTTAGATGTAGCTGAAAGGGCTAGTCAGTGGTTGTGGATAAAAAAGGGCAGAGTGTGACTGAACACATAGAAACAGTAGAATAGGTAAATACTACATGGAACTGGTGGCACTGAGCATGCATTAAGAGTGACAGTGGGGATAGGTACAGCCTAAGCCACCAGCCAGGAAGGCCAATGTGGATTTAAAATGTGCATATAGCCTGATGACATTTCAACTTGTCCTAATGAGAAAACATGCAAAACATGATTAAACCATTCAATTCAATTGGAATAATCAATTTGTAAAATTGTTTGTATTTGTCTTTTTTAATAAAGATTACAAAAATCTGTTGGCCTAATAAGAAAGATATAGAACAACTCAAATCATCGAATTCCAGAACAGATAATGTATGTTTGTGGTAGAATGTTCCATGTATTCGCTGTGGCAGTTTCAACAACCTTATGCAACTTCACAACATTTATTTCCATCCAGAGTTACATTAACTTTTATCCATGATCTTGTTCCTGAGTCTAACCACTCTGTAAACTGTAAAGCACATACCAAAGACTTTCAATACTGTTGTTGTATGTGTAAACATGATTCCTCATACTCCCAAAACCAGCTTTTCACTATTTGAGCCTAGGTCAAGGCATTGTCCTAGAATATGTCCATTTCATCAGGGAAGAAAAAAAAGTCTATTGATGGGATAAGCTGATTGTTTCATACATTTAGGAACACTCCTTCCAGAGGGACATGCAGTGTACACATAAAAGAGGCTTTACTCAAGGTTTTGGGCAAAAACAGCGAAAGCAAATAAGTAGTAGTAAGTAGTAATATGTAGCCAAAAAAATAAATAAATAAATAGGACACTAGGGTGGAAAGTCTTTAAAATTTGAAAATTGGGCAACTATACAAAAAAAGTCTGTAACTGAAATGAGGAATGCCTCTGTAACAGGTGAGAAAATTGAGAAAAATGGTGGGGACAGGAAGATAGGGGTGGAAAAGTGGGGTCAATCTGACAAAATGACCTGAAAAGAACTTAAACAAGCAATTTCCAATTGCTGAGGTGTTCACATGTTTTATTTTTAGGAGTTCTACTCACAGAGATAGAGCTCATATATGGAGCAAAATGGGAAAAACACAAATGCCCTTAACTCTAGGCCCAAAATTGCTCGTATCTATATAAAAACAGTTAAAAAATGGATCAGTAGTATTTGATGGTATGAAGTTAATTTTTTTAAAAAAATGTTAGAAATACATTTAATAGCACTAACAGTTAAATTACAGTATTCTAGGGCTGGTCACTGTGTTTAGCTGACTTTTGTAATGCATGTATTTGCACAGAATACCTAGCACAAATTCATTTTGTTATTTTCATATGAGATTACAATCTATTACAAGTATTATTGCGCAGTGACATGCATACATTTACAAAGCCCAGCAATAAAAGGCTGAACCTAATGCTTAGTATTTTGAAAACCTGCATGCAACCAAAGCCAGGTATGTTATTGCCAGATATATATATTTCATGACCATCATGATGAAAGTACACAATTTCAACCAATAAATCTGGCAGATCTGTTGTTTAATTAGGTTTGTGGAATGACCTGATTAACTTAATTAATCTGCTTAATCCTGGACAGGGTTGCAGCCAATGTAACAGCCAATCTGTTACAATCTATTGAGACATATATAGAATACTCAAAATTATGTGAGGTTAGGATGCAAGTGCAGGGAAGGATTTCTTCAACAAAAACAAGCAAAAGAACACAAACCAAACACTAACACCAAACAAGGCATAGTCCTAAGTAAACATAGACAGGAAATTCTGAAGAGACAAATCCAAACCATACCACATGAATTCCAAATAAGCAGAGGTGGGTAGTAACACACTACATTTACTCCATTTACTTAAGTAACTTTTTGGATAATTTGTACTTGTAAGAGTAGTTTTACTGCAGTATGCCTTTTACTTTTACTCTGTTACATTGCGCTACATGCTGCTTATTTTTGTCACAACTGTGTCTTACCAATCAAATGTAGCCACTAGCGACATATGACTCCATTTCACCAGTCAAACAGAGTCAAGCTGTCAACATGACCTCACACAAACTACCCGTGCCAAACACAGGCGAAATAGAGCACAGTGGCATTACCGTATGAACCACTGGGGATAACGTGTCCCCCACAAATTTGGAATTAGCTGCAATTGTCCCCTCCAAAAATTATACCAAGAGGAAAAAAATATGCTGTTTTCGTTTTTGCTTTTATTTTAAAAGTACACCACCAAGGCTTCTTCTTAAGTGCCTGTTTAAATATCTGCTCACTGCTTCTGCTTCACTGGCCTCCAATTCACCTGGTCAGAAAGTCTGATTTATAAAGGAGTCATTTATAATGATTTATAAAGGAGTCATTTATAATGATTTATAATGGAGTCATTTGTCGCTATTGTACTACACACTAATACTATACAGTATACACTATGAACTAATCTTAATAGTATGAGTTCGATAGGCTAGTACACAAAATATGAACGTAGTACACTATCTCTTACTAACAGGAAGCAATGAACCGTTGCTATAACAATGCATGTCAGATCAGGCTAGACTGAGGGCTGCTTTGGAGGAGGTTTTCTTTAAACAAACAAATAAATAAATAATACTCCCATCCACCTTAGGGAGAGGAGTGGTAATTTGAGCAAGTCGAAGGCCAGCATCTCTAGCAGGCTTCACTTCACTTCTGCCTTCCTGATGTGTCCATTATTAGTGGTTGATTGATGTAACGATTTTGTAAGATATATATAAAATACTCACACTTGCAAGGGTTTAGGATGCGAGTACAAGGAACTGAAAACTAAGGCAAGCCAAAACAAAACCAACAAGGCATAGACTCAACTAAATAAGTATGTAGAAGACAATTCCAAGCCAGACCACATTAATTCCAAATAAGCTGTAACCTGAACACATTTAAGCAGGGTTTAAATAGTCCTACTAATCAACCTGGAAGACATGGATCAGGTGCATGCCTGGACACCAGCTATGGTAACTACTTGCTCATTGCTAATATTACTAGGGCCTACACTGGCTACTTGTTTTTGACAATAACAGTAGATATTTAACTATGACCCGTTAAAAAAGGGCAAAAAACACAGCATGGGTAGCTACTTACATGTTGCACATGGGGTTATGATGGCCTGCTCGATATTGTGCAAGATTTAAGAAACTGTAGTGAAATGTGAATAGCAAACTGAATTGAAGTTGGATCTCATTTCCAAATGTATGGGTGATAGATGCAACTGTGTAACATATCAGGTTGAGTTTAACTCTTTGCTCAGCCTCCCAGACATTCAATCCATGGTAGCCCAGATCTCAACACAAAAACAGCAAAGCTTATCTATTTTATTATGCTAAAGATCTGATTTTAAAAAGTGACCAACTAAGCATGTAGTCTACTCACCTGTGGTGAGTATGTGTTGCCAATTGAAAAATAAATATTGGCATTTTTGATTGGGTTTGCTTTTCAAAGTAGCACAAGCGATTTTCATTTTGAATGTTGTGCCTAATGTAATGAACTGTGTGGGGTGTTTTGCAAAAGGTGTGAATTGATTTAGAACTGAAAGCTGAATGTAATGGAGACATTTTGCAGACTCAGTTAGGGACTACATAAGTCGTAGGTTTCAGTGATTACATATACATGTTTAATTTTATTGTGCAAGTAATTGTGAAAAACTGTAATTATTATATTGACTAACTACAGCAAAAGGTGCTAAAGTAAAAGTAATAATTGGTGCCTGGTTATCACATAAAGAAATATGATTTAAAAAAACCCTAGGGTATTTCCATTGCCAATCCATTGCAGGCTAACACACACACACACACACACACACACACACACACTTACACCTAGAGCAATTTTGGTCAATGTGTGTTTTTCAGGAGGTGGGAAACCAGTGAAAACCCACATGGACACAGGGAGAACAAACCAAACTACTCAAAGACAAAGACCAGAATGAGGACCAAACCCCCAACCCCTGATCTCTGGAGCTGTGTAGCACACACATTACCTGCAGCACCACCTACCACCAGGAATTAAAACAATAATACCTAAAAAAACATATGTAGAAATAGTATACAGGCTATTTTGTTTTGGTGCTATGGATATCAGCCATCCTGGACAACTGTCTACTTTTGGGTATCAGATCTGGGTATCTGCATATATAGTATAAATATAAAAAAGTATGTATCATACCAATTGTGAAGTTTAAACAGTTCTTTATTTAACCACTTCCTTATAATATAAACATTTTATTTAACCAGCCAAAGCACTTATATGATATAAATCACCAGAAATTGGCAGGTAAGTGTAAATATAGGTGAACTGAATGATGAATTGCTCTTAGTTTCCCCCAGCTGCACCCCAGGACTAACTTCGAGCATTTTCGAGTCTCATTTTAAACACCTTAAGGCTAAAATGGCTAGGACAAGGCTGATCTGATTGAGAATGAAGTGTGTTAGAGAGGTATTTGCTGCTAGGGTTGCTGCTCTAAAGAGGACCAATTGCAGGGAGACAGGCTTAATCACAAATCGGCGTCAGCCACAGTTCCTGAGACAAAACAATCAAATGGACATCTATGAAATACCTTACATAGAGAAACTGCCTGCTGTTCACCCTACAGTATGCTGATTAGACCAGACAGGATAGTCAGAAATTGTTGAGTTTATTTATTTGTTTGATTTTTTTATTATTATTATTATTTATCACGGAGAAAGAGAATGCACAAACACATAGGAAGTTTGTGAATTTAGCTTAAAAGACGTCAAATAGGATTGCGTGCAGAAATACTGGAGACAGGCAGAATGAGTAAGGAAAAGAGAAAGAGATACTGGTAGTACAATATATTAACAAATTGAAGGTAAAATAAACATGGAAAAGGGACGAAATAAAAATGATACACAGTAGGTGAAAAATGAAAAAAAAAAAAAACAGATGGATGAGGATGAGGATGAGGATGTTTGCGGATGACATATTACCCACACTGCAAAAAGTGTATTTGAGTAATAGTTGAAGTAATGCAATTTTTTAAATGAGTCTCATTCAGCTTTCTGCTTTAGTGATGGCAGCTTGAAATTTACAGTCTGCTCCCTTAAGTCACTTTTCTTGTTTCAGTAAAAGTTCTCCAGTTAAGTTTGTCCTGAGCGTCTGATCTATTCTATGACATCTGTGCATGCGCAGTCCAAAATGGGTTTTCTGTTCAAATCGGTGAACGACAAAATCTATATCCTTTCTAGATTTTTCCATCTGCAGTTCAGCGAACAGTTATTGTCTCAGCAAGGTGACTTGGAAAAAAAACCGTAAGTGAAATGCATATTTTGTGATTAAATAATGTCTCATATGACACATCTGAATTGGTAACCTGTGTGGTTTACTAGTTAATTTTAAATTTTACCAGCTATTGTGTAGTCATACTAACGCTAACATTGTTTTTTTGTTGTTGTTGTTGTTGGGTTTTTTTTAATTAATTTTTTTTTTTTTTTTCTAGTGACATATTATATCATAAGTGATAGTTGTGACTAGCTATTAAAAATTCTATAGTGTCCTGCTCCTGGGATTTGCCCTGTACTGGCTGTGGTTGTTGCAGGCGTCTCACTGGACAACCTAAGGTAAGTTATAATGCTTTTACACCGCATAGTAGATTTGACTAGAATAGTACTGTGGTGCTATTGGCAAGGCTGTGTATGTAGAGGACACTGAGCTGAATTTCAACAGTTACAGTAAAGGTGAAGTTCAAGTGATGTTGATTAAAGGGAGTGTTTTAACCTAAGCTTTAACGCTCAATTGCCTAGTAAACCACACAAATATGCCTAGACAGCCTAATCTGCCTTTAAAAAGAAAAAAAAAAACGTCAAATTTCAACTGACCTAAAAACTAAGCTTCCACCAAAGTTGTTTTTGGGAACTTATGTTTTTGCTAAACTCCTAATGACTTTCAACCCTTACAGGTTTATTGGTTTATTTACATACTTTGTGTACTTCAAGGTTCAGATTTGAAGACAGGGGTTCTAAAGGACTGGCATGGTTTGATGATTCATGGCACTGATTGTTTTGGGCTGATGGGTTTTGTGAGGCTGCACAGTTGTCAACAAGGCACTTGTTTGTTGTGGGGTGTGGGCATTGCCATAGGTAACACCACTTCCAAATTTGGAGTGTTGATGAGATTGTAAATGGCAGTAATTTAAGATTAATTTTGGTTACGATGTCAGTACGTTTTACATAGTCTGGAAGATTTTTAAATCTGCTGAAATAATTCTGAAATAATAAAATGTTTTTATGATAGAAGCACATGTAACATCTAAAGTGCTTTGACCTGCAACTGAACACATAGCCTACTTTGTAGAAAATACACGGATAGATATTATATATGTGCTGTTTGGCCTAAAATACTGACATGATTGGTTCATATTGCCCAGCCCTAGTATAAATTTATTATTTTGTTTTGCTTAGATGGTCAGATTGATACTGCTCTCTCAATCGATTATTGTGGCACACACCCACAACAGCAGAGAGTGTTTAGCACATGGGGGTAGCCAACCCCGGTCCTGGAGATTTACCATCCTGCCGAGTTTAGCTCCATCTCTAATGTAACACACCTGATCCAGGTAATAAAGGCTATTAGAATACTCCTGAATGTGTGTGTGTGTTGGATCTGAACTCTCCAGGCTGGTAGCTCTTCAGCACCATACACTCTCCAGTACTGGTGTACTGGTTCAACACATTAAACAATCTGTTTGTTTGTTTGTTTTGTGTGTGTGTGTGTGTGTGTGTGTGTGTGTTCTGTGCAAGCATAACTACTGAAAACCCAGAAGAAAAGATAACTAACTCTAATCCTACCTTATGACTGACTGTACATTATTCCATCTCTTGCTTGTTCGGTATTTTGTAGTCAGCACGAAAATAGATATCTCATATTTTGAAACTGAAACAAGCTGTGATTTTGTCCATTATTAGCTCTGATGCCCAGAAGCGCTACAGAGAGTGATGTAGGTTCAAGAACAGCAGCACTTATTGGTTGAACAGACCCACCCAAGCCTCCCTTTCTGAGTGGCAAACAAACCTCCGAATACCTACTGATGATTTGGGTTAAAAAAAAAAAAAAAGATTCAAAGCTAGCTGTTTCTTTTAAGTCACATGTTAACAGCACTGAAACTGTGAGTGTGTGTGTGTGTGTGTGTGAATGCACCAGAGTGTGTTTGAGTGAATGTGTGAGGGTTTATCTGTGAAAGAGTGTGTCTGTTCACATTGGAGAAGCTCAGAGCCAGAAACTTTTTGATTACAAAATAATTTGGAAAATTTAATTGATCAAAAAAGGTGCTGAATGATGTTGTCAGTGTAATTAAATTAAATCTTAGATTAAATCTACATTCCAGAATACCTTGATAGAAAATATGAAGTATTACCATGTACTGAAACCACTGTCTGTCAGGAAATATAATGCATTTTGTGCATAATTACTACTTTTTTATGTTTTTATGTTAAAGTGTTTTTTTTTTTTTCAGATTCAAGTGGTTTTGTTTTTTAGCTAACTATATAATTATAATTATATTATTATAATTAATTGCACATATTTTTAATTAGGTTTACGCTGGGACTATTTAAAAAGCTACTTTCCCAGAAAACATACTTCTAGGTTTGTAAGAAGTAGTATTTTAAGTTTGAGTAAAATACAAATAATAAATAATTGAGTTGGAAAATTTGTAAACTTTAAATTGATTTGATGTAAATTTAAGTTACATTAATTAAAACTGTTGACTTGAAAACAATCATATAATTACATTCATCTGACTTAAAGAAATTGGATTAATCTAACTTCTAAAATAAATTGGAGAAAACATTTGTGTGTTCCCAACTGAATAAATGTTTTCAAGTTGGTTCAATAATTATTATTGTTATTATATTTTTCAGCTCATAAATACTGCTAACAAAGCATAATATGTACAGCCAGATCTAAGGCATGCATCTGCTAAACTCTTGAACATGGCCAACCTCTGCCTTGATGCTGGATTTCGTTGGCTGTGCTTCCACCTGCAAATTTATAAACTATGTGCTTGGTCTTAGAGTCTGGGTTTGATCGTCCTTTCTGTGTGGAGTTTGCATGTTCTTCTTTGTGTCTGCATGGGTTTTCTCCAAGAGTGTGTTTGTGTGTGAATGTTTCTATGTGCCTGCCCTGTGATAGACCTGTAGCCTAGGTGTATCCAAGGTGTTTCCCTACCTTCTGCCGAATGACTACTGGGATCCAGCATGCCTTTCATAATAAATTAATGCTAGTACATGGAATATTTTTTTTATTTATTTATTTTTTTTGCATAGCACATTTTCACACTTATTTTGTAGACAGCCTTGTTTCCAGCTGGCTTGAAAACAAGTTAGAGGCACCCTTTATCCTCATTTCACTCCTCCACAGCAGCAGTGATGCTAAGGGTAGGAAAGTAGTAATGACTTCCTTCTCTCCACTAAGAAATGTCAGATGGGTCATTCAGGAAATCCCTGAATATTGTGGGCAGTCACCTCCCTGACTCTGCAGTAAGCTGATCCAGTATTCAACCCAACCTAACTGTTCATCACATGTTCATCGCACTTTACATCACATGATCCGGTTTTGTCTACCCAGCAACACTCCGATATGATTGCAAAAGGCAAGAGTTCGTATTGTAAAAGTATGTTATTAAACAATGCCACACCCCAAAAAATGTGTCAAGCATATTTCCTAGGATCCACCAAATTAGACTTCTGTAATTTCATGGGAAACAAGTACTTGTCAATCCCCATTCCACCAGCTTTCTTTAAACGTGCAACAGCAGTTTCTTTCTGGGAAAAGGACAAATGATTCAACAGCCTCTGGGCAGCTTGGAGTCTGAATGTCATTATCCTAGTCCAGCTATTCACCAGGCCCTAACCCCCATATATATACAGGGGTTGGACAATGAAACTAAAACACCTGTCATTTTATTGTGGGAGGTTTCATGGATAAATTGGACCAGCCTGGTGGCCGATCTTCATAAATTGCACATTGCACCAGTAAGAGCAGAGTGTGAAGGTTCAATTAGCAGGGTAAGAGCACAGTTTTGCTCAAAATAT
>JAOVVF010031917.1:0-11639 GCA_028565595.1 Duopalatinus emarginatus | reverse complement strand
GTAATATTATATTTTTCCTGCATTCAGCACACCAACATTGAGACCTGACTATTATCTTGCTAAATATATCCCACTTTTGACAGATGTCACTGTAATGAGATAATCAATGTTATTCACTTCACCTGTCATCGGTTTTGTGGTTTTGATGTTACGGCTGATCGGTGTGCATATTTTATGACATTTACAGCCAATCTCACATGTTCTTATTCTGCTCTTATTCTTGCATAGTCTTATTTTCATTTCAGTTATTTAAATTGTTTTCTCTTGGGGTTTTATCTAATGTTGTTCTCTGAACATTCACTGGAGCTGTACGTTGTGAAGATGTGCGTGTTATACCTGCATGTAGGATCAGAGAGGGCAAAAAGGCTGATAAGAACCCAAAAAGACTGTCTGATGTGCACACATTACTAATTCAAGACCTGGATTTGGTTCTGTTAGCACTTGTGTATAGGCTATCATAAGGTTGTAATGATTATATTTTAGAAGCAGCCGGGTTATAAGGCAAGACGCTAGTTACTACTTAGTAGTAGTTAAGTGGTTAATGCTCAGTAATTGCTAGCAGAGATTAACATTAATTATCCCCTTTATTGGGAATGGCTTTTAATCTGAAGAAATCTTGCCAGTGGATTGACCTTTTTTATTCCTTGCAGGAACGGTTGTGTGTATATGCTCATTATACCCCTGGCCTTACATCCCTGTTGCGATCTGACAAGATGTCACTTCATTGCTCTCCTGTCTATCCGTCTTCGTTCCCTGTTAGTTTTGTCTCTTCACCTCATTTCCCTTCTGTCTTTTGTTCTACATCAAACTGCCAGCCTGCTTGTTTTTAATTGGATTTAGCTCAGAGTGCTGTGTTGTGCCTCTTTCTCCAAAATATCCACGTACGCTAGTTAACTTCAGGGATGCCACGGTCGTTGTTATGATGGAAGTTGTGCCACGTACTCTGACGGAGCACTGAGAGACTTAATTGAGCCAGTCATTGCTGCGCTCTAAGGCATTCCTGATTTAATGAAATTTCTCCTGTCTTCTGATGTACAAGATGGCTTCAAGACACAAGTGACACTTACAAACTAGGGTTTCAGTTATGTGTTTATTTAATCTTGGTGAAAAGGGTTTCACTGAATGGAAGGAATAAAAGATAACAGATATAGGCGCGTCAGTTCGTAAGTTGCCAAATGTTTTGGAAACACGTGTGATACCTGCCACCTGAACCAGTCAACGACATGACTGAAGTGCCCTTGAGTAAAGTGAAGTGAAAGTGAACTGTTTGCCTACTGTACTTGCACACTCAGGAATGTGACCTCCGCATATAACCCATCTGTACAGTAAAACACACACACCAGTAAACAGTAGGGGCAGCCCCAAACCATGGCGCCCGTGGAGCAGTTGGAGGAGTTAGGTGCCTTGCTCAAGACCACCTCAGTTGTGTTTGCCCTGTGCAAGGATCGAACCCGGGACTTTCCAGTCATGGGACTGGTTCCCTAATCACTAGGCTGCCCCTCCCTCTGACTGTTCCCCAAGTCCACAAAGGGGCAGGCCGTGGGGCACCTTATGGTTAAGGTTCACCAGGTTTGTCACCAGAAGGTCTCCAGTTCAATCCCAGTTCTAGTTCCGTTCTCCAGTTCCATCCCCAGGACCAACATGACATAACACGGTTCACTTTACTTAAATGGTGTGCTGAGATTGGGGATAAATTTGTTGTGCCAATTGGCTTTTCTAATTACGCCTTTATAATCTTTTGTGAAAATTTTCACTGGCACGGAGTGAACGGCTGGGCTGCGAGCCACAAATGCATCACTGTCTTCACCTCATTATCAGACATGAACCTGGAATTTTAGGCTTCGGCTCTTCAGTGAGCATCTCACAGTAATGAACACTGTTAATTGTTGAACCTTTTTCACTGCAAGTCAGCTAGGCTGTTTGATGCCAATGTATATCCTACAGAGCAGCTTTTCTTTTTTTAACTGCAAAATTAACAGAAATGTGCAAAATAAGTAAGTGAGTAATTAAATAAATAAGTAAGTAAGTGAGTAATTAAATAAATAAACAAACATCCTTAGTGATTTTTATTTGTAGCTTTTTGTCCTTTTCACTTCATCTTCACTCATCATTTTTTTATTCTAAACTAATATTAGTTAGTAGTGTTACGGCAGGCTCAGGAATTTTTACTGTTGCATAGCAACAACATATTTGTTATGGAACTAATTTTTGGCAGGTTTTGTCAATATTAAAACATATTCAGTCTGTAATTCTTTTTTTCTTTTTTTTTTCTTTCTTGTATAAAAAAGAAGAAAAACCTGTTGTATGGAAGCAATAGAACACTCGAGGTTTGTGATGATCTACACGCCTTCGGCTCGTGCTTGCGGCCAAATCATGTTCATCATGTTATTCTCCATAACACACTCCCTCTCGTGTTCTATTGCTTAAGTATGTTTTATATTTAGAACTGTCTAAAACTTTGTCATTTTGTAAGGTAGCAAACAATTTCTTGTAGTCTGAAACTACTATTTTTTTTCCTCAGGGTCTCAAATTGTTTGCATATAATGTTATTATGTGCTTGGGTTGTGAGAATATGTTTGCCTTGTAATGCTGTTATAAAAAAAAAAAAAAGGAATTCCTGAGAAAATGCGAGTAAGACGTGTGACGTGGCTTGTTGTTGAATCTATCCTTTGAACAATCGGCTAATAACTGAACCGCTGAACGTTCTCTAGTCGGGGCATGTCTTTTCCACAGAAGCACATTATATGCACACTCCAGGAGGCATCTGATTAAATTGTCCCAGTCATACTCAAGCACCTTATTCCAGAGGGAACAGGCACTGGAGAAAATGAAGTAATCTGCTTTTACCCAGCACCTCTCAGACACCAGCTCCCGCCTCAATCGACCCGAAGTGCACCTCGGAGCACAACTTCATTATTCTACTCCATGCAATCGGGATATGATGGAAAGCTCACGGGTGGAGGCAGAGATGTCGTGTTGGTGTAGGCTGTGCTATGATGTTATGTATAGTGTTTTCTGAGGCTTGTGGGAGTGTGAGGTGAATTTGTGTTTTATTCAGCTCAGGCACGGTCTCTCAACAGAAAAAAAAAATGTAGCTCTGCTTTAATTAGAAAGGGATAAAAAGTGTGAAGGTGCACATTTCAGCTGCGATTTTGTTACACCATCTTTGTGATGCGCACTAAAGGGACACTATGATGCTGCTAGCATGGCCTCATTAGCTCTGTTAATCTGTGAAATGGATACAACAGTGGACTTGCTGCAGGCAGTAAAAGTGATATTAATCTTTAATTGGGGAGGAAAGAGACAATGTTTGAAAATCTCTTTTCAAAGTTTTGACCACAGGGCATAAGACTCCAGTCAGACTAATTGCTTAGTTAGGTCTGTCAGTGGTAAAATGGAGGCTGCGTATTTGCCCGTGGCAATGATATAATATCAGGCCTCTATGATGACAATGTGTTGTGTATAATTAATAGATATTTCATAGATTTGTTATGAATTCGTCACAGATTCGTCACAGCGTCACGCAACACAGCGTCACGCAACACAGCGTCACGCAACACATCGTCACGCAACACATCGTCACGCAACACATCGTCACGCAACACATCCTAACGCATCATACCTTCGAGCAACACATCCTCAGTCAACACATCGTCACGCAGCACATCCTCAATCAACACATCCTCACGCATCACGTCGTAACTTGATGCATCTTCAATCAACGCATCGTCACGCAACACATCCTCAGTCAGTGCATTCTCATGCAACACATCCTCACACAACACATCCTAGCCCAACGCATCGTCACGCAACGTATCTCCAATCAACGCATCCTCACACAACTCATCCTAGCCCAACGCATCGTCATGGAACGCATCCTCGCGCAACACATCTTCACGCAACACAAAATCAGCCTCAATAAATTCCCACTCAACACACCCCAATTTAACACAGTCCCACTCAACACATTCTCACTCAACACATCCTAACTCAACCCATCTCCACTTAAACCTAGCATACCCATTCAATCTGTAGTGGTTAGGGTTCAATCCCTGCACGGGGCAAGACGCGACTGGGGTGCCCTTAAACAAGGCACCTAACTCCCCCAACTGCTCCTCGGTCGCTGTGGTTTGGGGCTGCCCCCCGCTCTGGGCAAGTGTGTTCACTGCCCCCTAGTGTTTACTTTAATCCATTTTAGTAAAGCGGATGATCTTCTTTCTTTTAACTGTCTTTAATTCTTTAATTATCTTTTAGATCATTTAAATCATATGTCTTGTGTATACATAATTGCCCGTAGTCATGTGTGAGGTTTATTTATAAGGACACAGGCCTGGGTTTGAGTGAGACATAGTGGTAATGTCTCCTTTTGGTCCTACGCTTTCATTAATGAAAGATCTTGAGGACAAGTGAACACATCTTCAATCATCCTCAGCCAGAGGGCATTGGGCTCTGGAGAGAAGGTGTGGAGTGCTCCTTTACTCTTACTCTGGGATGTTGTGCGTGTAGCTGTGATAAATTAGACCAAATGTATAAAACAAATCCAGTGCCTTTTTACAGAGAGATCCTCAGGTGCCCAACTGACAGGACTTTCTTCTCACTGTCTCTACTGATTTATTGTTATTTAAAAATATATCAGGGCATGTATTTGCCTGACTGGGTGTGCATGGGTCTGCCCTGGATTTCAGTAGGAGTGCTATTAGATTAACTATGTTGGCAGGTATTAGGTGGGGGCATTGTCCAACAAGAACAATAGTGGCTCCAAGGTCATGTAACTCTAGGATTTTCTCCAGCTCCTCCTGAATATTTTTCCAAAATATCTGCTTTTTTGGACAGTATTAGTATGATCACTAACAGTTTGTCTATAATCACTAACAGTTTGTCCAAAATTTATTGGTACATGGAGTATAAGGGTGTGAATCTCTCAATGTCCGGCGATTCGATTCCGGTTTTTAAACTCACGATTCGATTCGGAATCGATTTTCAATTCAGGAACGATTTTTCTATACAAATGTTCTGGTTTAAATTATGTCATTGACAAGATGAATGTAAACAATGTAAACAAATAGGACATTTATTTAAAACAATACTTTTAGGTTCCTTGCTGTAACAAATCTTTTTGTATCATTTTATATTTATACCTTAAAAATTGGATTGTACATAAAATTCAAAAAATTCTAAAAAACTTAAATGACCAGTATTAGGTTTGTTTAGCTGCCTGGCTTTTTCGTAAATAAATAAAAAAAATCTATCAATGAAGTAAACATTCAGGAAAGCCAGGTAGTATATAGAATCTTCAGTAGTAATGGTGGATGTATCAAAATATACTACAATAATAAGTCCAGAGACGCATGTGTGTTATGGACAGAAGTCTTTTATCGACACTGCAGGCATCTGGCACAGTAGGTTTCACACTAGTAGATATCTGAATTTTTTTGACGACATGTCTTCCGTTGTGTTCTGAGAGGCTGGATGAGCTCTGTCTCCCTATTCATTTTACTGCTCCTATAACAACTAGCGATGCACACCGAGGTGTCATTAATATCATGTCCGCTATTGTTCAAGTTCGTCACTACGGAAAAGGGGAAATTCTTTGTGCTCGGCAAAACGTTCAGACAGTCTCCTCTCGATTCCTCCAGAGTACAGCTGATTGCATCTCTTGCAGAAAAAAAGGCAATAAACAACTCCTGAGGAACGATGAGTAATAAAACTGATCCTTTAGGGCTTGTGATGCTAGTGGTAGCATTAAAAAATGTGCACGTTATAAGGGATAGAGAAGTGATGTAGTTTCTAATTTAATGCAGCTTTTAATAATATAATAATAATAATAATAATAATATTAATAATAATACGGCTTTAGTCTGAGCTGTCTGTACTTCTAAAAGCCATAGATAAACCCATTTTTTTTTTACTTCCTGTGGTTTATAAAATAAAATCTCTGAAAAACTGAATAATCTAATTGTTGGGCTACAATCCAGGTCCCTTTATTGCTTTTCTTAAAAGTTCCAATATGACGTAATATGTAATATTAGTGCAATCTATACAATATGTTATCTTTTCAATTGGATTGAGGATTTCCTGGTTTCCTGGCCTGGATTCCCAGGTGTGTGTCTATGGGTGTGTTTGTGTGGACCAAGTATCCAGTGGTAGTGTTGCCAAACCCAGCCGAGGTGAAGAGCTCTGTGCTGTGCATTCATCAGGGATACTCGAGTTGGCCGTTGAGGCGGACGTATAATGAAAACCCAGACTTTGCCTCAACCTCTGCGAAACTGTAACCCGTCTCACGAGCTCCAGTTATTAAACTGTGTTGAAACTTGCACTTAAATTTGTTAATGAAGTATTTAAATCACTTCTGTCTAATTTTATGCCTTCTGTATTTGTTCAACCTTTTATTTTATTGTAACCTCTCATCCATAGGTGATGTTGGCAGCCTCATATTGGTCCCTGCTGGCTCCTGCTATTGAAATGGCAGAAGAATCTGGGAAATACGGGTCGTTTGCTTTCCTCCCAGTCGCCATCGGATTTTTTCTGGGAGCCGCGTTCGTTTATTTTGCCGACCTGATGATGCCGTTTCTGGTGAGTGCTTCATTTCTTTTTCGATAGAAGCATTCTTTGGGTACATTAGTCATGTACGTTAGAAGGCCTCCTGGTGTGCATCTGACGAATGAAAAAGCATTCATAATTGGATGCTTTTTACTTACTTATGGGCAAACTGGTTTCAGTTCCAGGTAACAAAGTGTCCTGTTGGAAGAGGTGAACACTAATACAAGGCTCTGTTTTGAGAGCTTTAGGCAGGGATTGAGCATATAAGTCATCCATGCGAGAAATACATCGGTCTGATATGATGCATCACTACTACAATACAGCTTGACATGTTGCATGCTCATGATCATGTGGTTGGTGTGGTACACTGGTAACATCATTGGCTCCCATGTGGGAGACCTGGGTTCGATTCCCGGTCTGGACAACCAGTCTGTGCTCTGGATAAGAGCGTCTGCCAAATGTCGTAAATGTAAATGATCAGTTGGAGCGATTGGATAGTATGAACCTTGAAAAACCTCAGAGGTTACTCCAAGTACCTGGAGGCTCCTCCAAGAACTCCAAGTTTCTCAATGCTCACAAAGGTGCCTGGAAGAACTTTTGGGATTAGTCAATGTAAAATCTGGTTCCTCAAAGAACCCACTTGAATTAAGGTTCCTAGCTGATCTTTGTTTGGATATAACTGAGAAGGTTCCTCAAAGCACCTTAAGAGTTTCAGACTGAGGAACCTTCAAAAGTTTCTCAAGGATCTTCTCCTTTTAACAGTGATAACAGAGTAGCAGAGCTTTTCTGACAATTTCCAGCAAGTGTAAAACATTTTTTTATGGTTAATTGGGGGCATATTAAAAATTGGTAATTTGAGCTGAATCTTCCCTTTTGTGAGATTATCTCAGGGATGACTTTATTATAACATCCTGTTATGATGTTGCCATCTGTTAGATAATTATAAAAACATTTCTAGGGGTGTAGGAGATGAATGGCTCAGACATTAAGGGTAACAGGCACAGAAGGAGAAAGTATGTTAGAGTTTTTTCTTCAAACATCTTAAACATCATAAAGTGACACAAGCTACCGTGTAAGATTTGGATTAGTTAGAGAAAAGAAAAGGTCTTAGAGCAAACAACGCTGTAAATAGGAACGCTGCTTGTGGATAATTATTTTTGATTTCGTTTTTCTTTTCTCTATATTTGAAGTCCTATTTCACAAAATGGACAAAAGTATTGGAACGCATCTCCTAATCACTAAATTTAATTATAAAACACTATATAATATAAATGTATAATATCCAATTATATTATATTAAACACCTGTGACATGATGGATCACGCTTCTCTGTCTGTTGGTCTCGGTTTGAAAAATGCCAGGAGAATGTTACCCGCCTGCCTACCTACCCACATTGTGCCGACTATACACCTATGGGCCTTTAGTTCCAGTAATGGGAACTCCTAATGCTTCATCATACAGAGACATTTTGGACAATTTCATGTCCCTAACTTTGTAGGAAGTGACTTTAGCATGACTGTACCTCAGCGCACAAAACAAAGGTCATGGACACATGATTGGATTTGGAATAAGATGTCATAAAAGCTCCTGTAGTTGTAATGTGTAGACGTCCCAATACTTTTGTCCCAAGAGACAATCTTGAGAATCTTGTATGGACCGGTTAACTTTTCCTTGTCTGTATTTTTAAAGCTTCCATGTTACTTTAATTACGACTGAAACTCGTATTAGTGTCCTTATTACTGTCGAGCTGTTATTGAGCAGTCAATTTAATGTTGACCAACTTTGCAGTATAAATTACGTTGCCACTAATGCTGTAGCTTCTGGTAATAAATCTCCGACCCCACTAACCTGAGCCGACACCGAAACCTTAATTCCTTTTCCAACAACTCCTCATGTAAGATTCATTCAGCATGAAAGCAACCCATTTTTCACGGCCCCGTATTTCTTATGAGAGTACGAGTAAACTACTTATCCCCGTTCGCCCACCATGCAGCAGTGAGGGATCAACATTTCTCTTCCATTCGCCGTGACGAGCTGCTCTTGGCCGGGGTTACTTGTACAGTTTGGACAGCTGTTGGGATTTCTTTTACTGGCACTTAGCAAACAGAGAGTGCAACAAAAAAGAGATATGGGCGAGCAAGACAATCCCGGCAACCCCCTGCAGAGCAATTGCCCCCGCCATGCATCAGCAGAGAACACATTTGCACTTTCATCATTCCCGCTAGCGATTGTTGTGTCTCCAGGATAAGGGGGCCCGAACAGGCATCAGCCATTCAAGCGATGTGAACTCAAGCTGTTGCAGAATTGAGCATCAGGCAAACATACCCCTAGCAGGCTTTGTTATAAGCCAAGAGCTTGCTCCCTAGATTACTAATCAGAGTTGAATAATGGACAACTGGCACTGTAAACTAGGCATGTTATGGACAGAGATGTTGTCTATCATGTTGGGCTGAAATGCGGACCTAAATTACAGTAGAGCTCTGGGGAAAAGTGTGTGTACCGTCTCTTAGGATCTTGTTTGACTAGTGTGAATGATATAGCCATTATGTACAAAAAATTCAGCCTTATCTCGGTTCTCAAACAACCCAGTGAACACAGGGGACTGTGCTTTAAATTTCTTAGGTAACATGGTTGAAGTAATCATGAGGTCATCTTTCTTGTATATTTGACAGTTTATATTATACCATAAAGGTTATTAGATTTTCCACGAGTTAATCCAGTTCCCTGGAGTCTTAATGTAATGTCTGTGATGTTCTTTGGTCAGAATACCACAAGGGTCAAATTACTGGTGCTGCAAAAATCGATTCTTTAAAAAAAATCACAATACCGATACTAAAACGATTCAAAATTCCCAAAAATTGATTTAAAAAATGCGTTTTTAAAAAGTTTTATTTTTCATTGCTCCTTACGTGTCGTCACATTACGTGCCCACTCGCAGAAGGAGGCTGTGTAGGCCACCATACAGCAAGCTAGTTAACGCTAGCCAGTGCCCTTGCTAGCAGACTCTATTCAGACAAAATTATACAAATTATAAATGCAGTAATGCACTATGACTTTAAAGTCTTTATTTTATTTTCAGTTAAAGGTTAATGCACTGTGGTAGACTGAACTTTGTCACTTTCTGATGTTTCCTTCTGACCTGATACTTGTGTACTCTCTTGATTGCGGTTTCTTTTTATGGCTAAATCCTGTCCACTTTGCCTGTCTGCTTCGTTTTTTATTTTTCTTTGTTCTCTTTCAGCTTACTTTTGTATTCATTTAGAATAATAAATAATAAAACAGACAGCTAAGCGACCCTAATACTGGTCATTTAAGTTACAGAATGTTATGGACAATCCTGTTTATGGTATAAATATAAAATAATGCATACGATTTGATACAGTAAGGAACCTAAAAGTATTGTTTTAAATAAATGTTTTATTAGTTTACATTGTTGTTTCATCTTGTCAACCACATAATTTAAACAAAGTTTGAATAAAAAAATCGTTCCTGAATCAAAGTTTGACCCCAAAAATCTAAAACGGCTCTTTTCAAATGCTCAGTTTCACTGCCTGTTGCTGTGTGTGATGATAAGTCTTTGCTCACTCGGTCCCCCTTTGCCACAGACTGAGCCTATCAGTATATTACATAATGCTGCTTTGTTTGATGGTGGTGAGGTAGGACATTGCTGTAGACATGTCAACCATTTTGGACTCCTTTTTTGATGAAAAGGTCTATAACGTGTCCATTTCTCAAGTGATTTCAATGATATAAATGTTTTTATATTTGATGGTTTCTGATGGAGTAGTAGGAAACATTTTCAATAATGTTGAATCTCGATAGTTAGACAAGGATTGGGCGGTGAAGTAATACAAGTGTAATGCAATATTGATATACAGTGACGGTATTTAAAAAAGAAAAAAAAGGGACGTACCAAATTCCTCCTTTTATCTACATTTAATTCTGGGACTTTAAAACGTTCCTCTTATCCATAATAAAATCAGGCTCATACTTGACTAGTTGCCACTAGCATGAAGGTGCGCATGCCGGAAATGACGCAGTCGTTGTGGACGATTTTGGGAGATCATGGTTATAATAACGGATAAATGTTTTTATGTATAAAAGTGTCATTTATAGATGTTGTTTACACTTTGGTTTAAAATGTGTATTACAATTTTGACAAAACGTGAATACTGTAAACTAGATTCGATTTTGACACACAGTCCTAGTATTAAAAAAGAGGAATAATGTCTGAGAACAGTTTGTTTCTTGAGATGAAACTTGTAATAGATACCCATTTTTAAAATTATTACATTTTCGACCAGGCACACAGCCCCTAAATAACGACTCAGGCCACTTTCTAACCTGATCTTCTTCTCTTTGTCTTCAGAGATCATGTTAAATAAGGATCAGGTTAACATAACTATGAATGCAGTCAGTTTGTCTATAGCAGCAATCTAGCCCCCCCACCTTTGGTTACCATAACAACCACTCGTCAACCGTCAATGATACCATATCAACCACCTAGCAAACACTTTGAGCACCCTGGCAACATCCTAGCAACACCGCCTAAATTGCTTAGGCTATGTGTTTAGTCGGCGTTGACTTCAGGAAAATGTCCTTTTCTGGTTTTTGATCTGCTGTGACTCAGTGTTCAACCTACTTCTTTTCACTTTGGACTTTGTTCCATTCCACACCAGTCTCGTTATTTCGACAGCGTTGGCTCCGAACTCTGCACAGCATTAAACTTGAGGAAAGCCCACATAGGGTATATAAAAGTTGCTCTGTGATGTAGGCTGTGCTTCAGTGAATGAGTCAGTGTAGCTCAGAGCTACCAGTTTAGCACTGATGCAGTGTTAACGTTAGAGACAGCACTGAACTGTTGCAAATGGATGAAACGGGCATTTAAAATGCTAGTTGGATAATAAAGTCTGCATTATAATAATAAACATTAATATATTAGAATATAATTATTTACAGTGTATAAATGCCTACCTTAACACACTTTCACACACAACCAAAACTGCGTTTTTGCACACAGTATTTTTATTTCTGTACTTTAACTTTTTGTGTACATATATGTACTTTTTTCTTTCTCTCTCTCTCTCTCTCTATATGTG
>JAOVVF010031916.1:0-11639 GCA_028565595.1 Duopalatinus emarginatus | reverse complement strand
TTGGGGATTGTAGTTCTATTGTCTGTAGTTTTGAGGCGGGCGCTTTGTCGCCCTCTCGTGGCCGTGGACGTAACACAATATTCTTTAGAGAGAAAGAATTATGTAATTGTAATATTATAATTATAATAATATATTCTGTAATTTACACAGTGTAAGAGTACAATAAACCTATATTTAACCTCCATTTTCTGGTACTTTGGTAACAATAGCAGCAGTTGAGCCGTTGCCTTGTGTTTTAGAATTTGGCATTGGAGGATCCCTGGTTTGGTCCCCGCTACTGACATGACACAAGCACCGTTGATCCTAATGGTTTAATTATTGGAAACATGTTTCTGTAATACCAAAAATCTTAAATGTCATCCTCAGCTGAGATAAGATAAGATTTCAGATATAGGATGTTTCTCTAATGAGGCTCCTGGACTATACTAGTAAGATCGATTAGAGTAATCCATACAAATTTGGGATTCAGCTTCATTATTTTGCCTTATTTTCGTCTCTCTTCACGCCGTAAATTCATTTTTAAATTGCCAATAAATTAACTTCTTGTTTTTTTTCTTCTCAATTCAAACTCCATCTCTAAAGTGTTAGGCATATTATTCCACTTCGCCTATTTAGGGCAATATGATAATCCAAAGAGTGAACCAACAACAAAACAAGAGTACAAGCACTAAGAGGCACCTCAGTATTCAACAAGGCTCAAAACTTATCTAATGCAGTGGTTAGCAAGACTTTAGACCAGGTAAATACTGTATATGTGGGCTTCCAAAATAGACTAAAAGCAGGAAACAAACCACAAGTGATGACTGCGACCTCTGATGGAAGGGAGGAAAATTGTCCTTGTTTCTGTAACAGAAAAATAAGTGCAGTATTTAAAGGTTGCAGTATTTAAAGGTTTTAAACCAAACAATAAGATATTATATATTAATATTATATAATAAAAAACTTATACTCAGATTTTTTTACACCTTTAGTCAGAGAATTCAAACTTAGAAAAGAATTTTGTTGTACTGTATTGTACAACAGTGTCATAAATATTCTGTATTTGCTAAAACAAGCTGTGGGTTTAAGCAATGTTCAGATGTACAGCTATGGCAAACCCACCAATGGACCTGGCAAAAATGACGTTTTGTTGATTTTCTGGTTAACATCTTTATTTTGCATTGTGATAAGTGAGTGAACAGTTTCTGTCCTTGTTCAGGCAAAGATGAACTTTACATTTCCCACAGTAGACATGGGAGATGTGACTGCCTGTACAGTATTTCTGTATTTGACAGGTTTCCCATTTTTTAAAAAAATCACTGCTATCTTTTCTCACATCAGGGGCCACACTAGAGGTTCTGGGTTTTGAGGTGGTAGTCCTCACACTTCTGGATACTGGTCTGCAACACTTCATTTTGCCCTTTCTTGAATTTGTTAGAAATGTGCCAACAGCAGGCTGAAGTTTTTGATGTGCCATGGGTTTCTGCCTAGGGTTTTTTTCTGCTCTGTTCTGTAAAGGTTTCATGCATTGATTGTTGCCACTGTGACAGTGTTCCACCAAATGTACATATTTCATCTTGTTATGCAAAACTGATCTTGGGCGGCTGTGGACTTGTGGTTATTTAACCAGCCTTGTAATTGGACAGCGACTTGGTTTTATCGCTACATAAATATATTATGTTTACTGCTTTACAGTAAACAGCATCTTACAATAATGGTTTACCTGAATTCCAAAGACTTTTTGGTTTGTCTTCAAAGCTTTTGCATCTATCATGTTGCAGGTTTTTACCCTGTTCCTTCACACTATACCAATATAGTAGATTCTTCTTTCTTTCATACGTAACTGATGTGAAATAGGATGAAACCTTGTGATTTTCAACTCCAGCAGTGCCAACATTTCAGTTCGTCTGGATTTTCTGCCCCTTGCCAAATTTCAAAAGAAAGCCACTTAGTCCAGCACCTCCTCACAACCTTAAAAAACCAATTGTATACATGAAGATGTGATCTGCCTTTAAAATCCACTATGATTTCATCAACAGCACTTCAGGAAGTAAGCCAAGATGGCGCCACAGATAGCAGACTAGGTACAGCATTCTCTGGTACTTTCTTTGTTTTTGTTTATTTATGTATTTTTTTTCCATGTGTTTGGATACTCAAACCTAGACTATATATCCTAGAGAAGAACGGACATTCAGTCCAGACAGTTTTCACCAGTTTTTACAAGCCCAAAAAGTTTTTTGGAGACTTTAGTTGGCGAAGCAGAGGCTCACTGCAGGGGCAGTAGCACGCTAGAGTGCTAGTAAAAATCCAACACTGGGAATTCTAGACTGCAATCCCAGTGATTCACCTGCCGAATTTCTGCTACCTGCCTAAACAAAATGGACGAGTTGCATCGCTTCAGTAGAATGAACAATGACTTTGCATGATCTGCTGCCGTTCGCTTCACTGAAACCTGGCTTAAAATCCAATCCTCAACCGTGCAATGCATCTTCTGGGCTTCAATTTACATGACACATGAGATTGCTCAATAGTGATTTCTAGGTAAGCATAAAGCAGCAGTGTTTGCTTGATGGCAGAGCGTGTGCAAGGTGTCAGTACAGATGTCACAGTGCTAAGTAAACTAAGGAAGTAAACTTTGTTTATGAACTGCAAGCCATTCTATTCACCACAGGAGATTCATCCTCATGCCTCTTTCATCCTCATCGGTGTTTACTCCCCACCTCAGGCATATGTGAATTATTCACTGAAAATCCGAGCTGAACATATAACTGGCTTAGGCAGAAACATAAGTTTAACTTTTTATAAATCTTCAGGACTTTACCAGAGCTAAATTAAATCACAAACTTTCAATATATAAACAGCACATTAATTGTCCCACCAGAGAAAACTGGACCACTGTTAGACAATTCACTATAATGCATATCGCTCTTCCAGGTGGCTTTGGGGGAGTTTGATCACTGCCCAAATCATCATATTCCAAGCTACAGACAGAAACTAAAAATAAAACAAAAAAAACTGGAAAACCTGTGGCCAAAAAAAGAGTTGACACCGACCAAAGAGGCAGAGCAAGAACCACAGGACTGTTTTAATTGCACTAGTTGAATTGTCTTCGAATCTGGACAAACTGACAGACACTTTGACGTCAAGACGTGTGTTCCAATCAAGTTTAGTGACATTAGTGACATTATTCTGCATGAACCATGTACAAGATATGCTCTTTTGAGCACCGCTGGACTCCACTGCACTCTATTTACCCACACCACATCACAGACCAATGCACTGTAACATGTATATTTATTACTGATATATTTTGTATATACTGTGAATGTGTCCCACAAAGTGCGCATTGTGATGAAAGAGGTGAAGCGGCGCTACGGAAGGAAACTAGAGTCACAGTTCCAGCAAGGTGGCTCAAGGGCTGTGCCAAAGGCTGCGGACAATAACGGACTACAAGAGCCCACCCTGCAGATTAGAGAACGCAGACTCATCTCTGACGAACGAGTTAAACACCTTCTATGCTTGTTTCGAGGCTGTGGTTAGCAGTGCTAATGGTGCTAACAGTGCTAATCACACTAACAGTGCTAATGATGTGGAGTGTGTCAGAGATCAGAGTCCCTTCACCATCAAAGAGAGAGACATACGACGAGTGTTTAAGTGGGTGAATACCAGGAAGGCAGGAGGACCTGACAGAATCTGCAGATGAGTCGTAAAAGTCTGTGCAGACCAGCTAGCTCCGGTATTCACAGACATGTCCCCAAGAAACCCCAGCGTGCATGTCTCAGAGACTACCGCCCAGTAGCCCTAACAACAGTGGTGATGAAGTCCTGGTGAGAAATTTCATCACTTCTGCACTGCCTGAGACCATGGACCCACTCCAGTTTGCATATCGACCCAACCGTTCTACGGATGGCGCCATCACCAATCTACTCCACACTACACTCTCACACCTGGACACTGGGAGGGGTAATTATGTTAAATAGCGGTTTGTCGACTGCAGCTCAGCATTTAACAATATTCCCTCCAATCTCACCACAAAGCTGGAAGATCCGTCACTCCACCCATCCCTGTGTCAGTGTATCTCCAACTTCCAAAAAAAAAAATACTATTGATGATTTAGGCACTAGAAAGGTATGGCAGCACAGTGAGTTAGGCTTAGTAATTGTGTTCAATTCCCCTCACTGGACATCCAGGGTCCTTTCTGTGTGGAGTTATATGCATGTCATCCCGGTGTCTCCAGGAAGCCCAAGTTCCTTCCAAAGGTCCAAAGACAAGCAGTCAACTAAACTGGAGATACTGAATTGCCCCTGAGTGAGTGTGTGTATGCAGACTTACCCAGGATGTGTTCATGACTTCTGTCCAGTAAGCACTGGGATGAATGTCTGCACCCCTGTGACCCAGTAGTGGAATTAATGGTTTAGATAGTGAAAAAGAGTGAGACATTCTGTCTTGGCTGGAGCTATCCTCCAGTCCTTTAATTTAATTATCATTGCCATGAAGCATGCATCAATTGTAGTTCATTCCTGTCCATGCCTTAGTAAAAAATTGATGTAAGAGAATTTGAAGGAACAATGATTAAATTACACATGTTTTGGAGACACAATTTAAGCCAATAATATTCAGTTTCACTGTGTTGGATTATGTGTGTCACTGCTTTGCCTTTCATTTAGAATCTGAATCGAGACAGATGTCCTGGATCATTTCCAAAGCCAAAATTGAAGCCGCAGCTCTTTTGGCACTGTGGTAGAGAAAAAAACTCGGTGGCCACAAAACCACTAGTAGCTAATTTGAGTCATTTGGATAGTTGGAGTTGATTAAATTTGCTTGATTTTCCATTGCAGAAATGCATTCAGATTTTGTTACAACTGATTCTAAACATATTTGACCATATACTCTAGTGTACTACTTTAGCTTGTAGATGTACTATTTGGTGTTTAAAAGAATAGCATTTAGGATTTAGTCAGCAGCGTAACTAAGTCTAAGTCTGGCTTTCATAGCTTTTATAACAAAAAAAAGAACAGAAAAACTGGTACACCAGTCTAATAGTTTTACATTTACAGCATTTAGCAGACACTCTTATCCAGAGTGAATTACTGAAGTGCCTAGTCATTTACTTGGAATATCCAAGGCCTAGTGCAAATAGACCAAGATTCAAGAACTTGAAGCCAGAATACTGATAGAAATGAGCCATACAGTATCAGTTATAAAACTTACCAAAATCCAAAAACCTGAAGTTTTCCCAGCCTATGTACAACCTGAAATGAGAACAAAACAATACACACAATACTCAAAAACAATAGTCACTGTTCGATTAGGATGTGGTTTTAGCCGGTGTTTGAAGACAGCATGTGACTCTGCTGTACGGCGATCCAGATGAAGTTCATTCCACCACTTTGGTTCCAGGACAAAGAAGAGTCTAGATGTTTGTCGTCCTGTGTGTCTTGCATGATGGAGGGTCAAGTTGGGCAGTACTTGAAGCACAGCGGGCTCTGGATATGCATCTGGCTTTGACCATTACCATCAGGTATGGAGGAGCTGGACCATTCATGGCTTTGTAGTCCAGCATCAGGGTTTTATATATAATGTGGCCTGCTACAGGAAGCTAGTAGAGGGTACGCAGTAAGAGTGTGACATGGCTAAACTTAAACTTAATTGCAGGGGCCTGATGGCACGCAGAACATGTGCAATGTCACAGGATGACTTAACAATAAATATAGGGAGGGGATCTGTAAGAAACCACACTAGCATGCTGGAAGCAAGCACAGCTTTATTTACAAAATCAAAAAAGGGAGAGTACACGAACGAAAAAAACGGCGCAGAGTGTGGAGAGAGAGCAGAGGGAAAAACGAAACTAAAACAAACATGCATCCAACGCTCAGAAGATCATAAACCGGAGTCCATAGGGGAACGGGATCTCTCCAACACTCTGGACCTGGGAGTCTGTAAACATAAAACACACACGTGAGTAATGACAAGGCAAAGTCAGAAAGTCCACTGACACGAGGCACAGGCGAAGCGTGGCAAAATCTCAATAAGAAATAACGGAGGAATACAAAGACCATGTCACAAGCACAAAAAACATGGCGTAGTTAGTGTGTTGACCCGCAGAGAGCTTCAGCCAGAATATTCCTATTATAGAGAGGGGAGAGCTAATTGAGAGCTCTCCCCAAATGAGCGCCAGGTGTGATGATGACCTGGCTGTGTGCTTTGCGGACGAAATATCCCACCACACATTCTTTAGTCTCTCTGGCGGCCCTCAGTGACCGCTGACATGACAGAAATGACTGGATCTACCCCTGTTTGCACCTGGAGTTAAGGAGTTCCTTGACCGTGTAGGTGGCCTCACCCTCAACCTCCCCGTGGCCTCCAGGGGTCTTTGTTTGGCCGGCTTTAGCTGGCCTATGTGAGAGACTGGGTGCATCTTGCAGTGGCCGCACCCTGTACAATACCTAGTTAATCTGACGTGCAATAGGGAAAGGGCCAATGTACTTTGGGGCCAACTTCTTCATACTGGGCACTTGGCGGAGGGTCTTGGTGGCTATCCAGACTGTATCTCCGGGTCGCTGGGCGATAGCAGTAGCGAGTCTCTGGTTGGTGAGGGCCCAGACTCTCTCACTCCTCCCGAACCAGGTGTCCATGGTGCAGGTGTCTGTGGTGGTGACGTCCCACAGGTACAGTGAAGGCTGGTAGCCTAGGACACACTGGTAGGGTATGAGATTTGTGGCAGAATGCTTTAAGAAGTTTTGGGCGTATTCCGCCCAAGGTAAATACCTCACTCAATCCTAAGGATGGTGGTGGCGCACACACAGCACATGAGAAGACAAACTCATTAACGTCTTTACCACCAATACTTGCCAGACAGGAGGTCTAGGGTGCATTGTGTTCCCGGGTGTCCCACTCCAGGTGCGACATGAGCCCAGGGCATGGGGTGGCTACGGAGGTCAGGAGGAACATATAGCAGGCCGGGGGGCATTGGTTGGGACCCTGAGAGGGTTGGCGGGACTTAATGAGCGTTGGCGGGACTCTTCCAGGTCGCAGGCAATGCTGTGCAGGAACTTGTGGCGTGGGATCATGGGTTGCTCAGTGTCACTGTTTACCTTATCGTGGAGGCCGGAGAGGGCATCGGCTTTCCCATTCATCGGATTTCCCATATGACATGATGAAGTTGAAACGGGCGAAGAACATCGCCAACCAGACTTGCCTGGGATTTACTTGTTTGCCCACTTTCAGATATTCCAAGTTCTTGTGGTCGGTTTAAATGAGGAAGGGGTGCGTGGCGCCCTCCAACCAATGCCTCCATTCCGCCAAGGCCTGTTTTATGCCCAGGAGTTCCCTGTCCCCCATGTCATAATTCCTCTCGGCCGCTGTCATCTTTCTAGAGAAGAGGGGCACAGGGTGAAGCTTAGGCTGCTGTCCCTGCCGCTGGGACAGCCAATCCCCACTTCTACTTTTGAGGAGTCCACCTCCACCATGAACGGCAGGTTGGGATCGGGCTGTTTGAGGATGGGGCATAGGTAAAGGCCGTTTCCAGGGCTTGAAAAGCCTGGCCAGCCTCTGGGGTCCAGGGAAGCCTCCTGGGGTTCCAGCTGGGTTACGACAACTGTTGTACCTTCCTGACATGATCAACATGACTCTCAAGGTCGGGAGAGTAGATCAGAATATCGTCAACGTAGGCTATGACAAATTTGGTCTCTGGTCTCTCTTGGGGGCCCTCAGTGGCCGCTGACGTGACAGTGAACACTAGGGGCAGTGAACACACTTGCCCAGAGTGGGGGGCAGACCCAAGCCATAGCACCACTAGGCCATGGCTAAGGAGCAGTAAGGTGCAGTTATATCTATTTAGTATAAATGAAAACATTTTATTTAGCAGCAGTTTGTTGTCCATTGGTATAGATGTAAACACTGTACTGATAAGTTTAGCAGAAACATACTAATGTTATCCTCTTGTATAGACGTTAGCAGCAGTTGTGTAAACAGTTTGAGAAAGTTTGTTTGTGTGTGTGTGTGTGTGGCTTGTGGAAAGAAACTGTTGCACAATCTGGATGTGAGGCCCAGATGCCAGACAGTAGTAGGGTGAAAACTGTGTGTGAGGGGTGTGTGTGTGGTCATCCACAATGCTGGTTGCTTTGTGAATGCAGCGTGTGGTGTAAATGTCCATGATGGTGGGGAGAGACACTGATGATCTTCTCAGCTGTCCTCATTACCCGCTGAAGGGACTTGTGATCCGATACGGTGCAGTTCCCAAACCAGGCACTGATGCAATAACTACTCCAAGACTTGGTAGACCCATGGGGCATAGACTTCATGAACTAGCAGAAATATTCTGTGGGCAATAAACACCACACCTTCTGCAGAACCATCCACCAATCTGTTGTATTCCTGAGGTGTAGGATTTCTGTTTTCCACAGAGTGTTGCTTTATGGTGAGACATTGAGGCAGAACCCTACGCTCAGATGAGTGTTCCTGTAACCATAAGTTGGCGTCTCTAGATTGTCTTGGTGGGAGAGGCCAAAGGCATCAGAATGACTGCAGGACAGGGCCGGCTGTAACAGGAAGCACACATAAGTGCTCACCTGTCAGAGACGTTTGTAGATGTACCATGGGTCCCATTGAAAGCCAGCTAAACAAACCCCATACCATTATGGAGCCTCCACTATTCTGTACTAGTTTATTTTACAGTCTGTATCAGCGTTTCTACATTTATTCATGACAAGTTAGTATGACTACTGCTTTTGCCCAAACTAGCATAACATAACATAACATAATGTGTTTGGTATAAGAACTTCATGGCAACATTCGTGCAGCCATCACAATGAGAGACATGTGTCAGTATAAAAATCTGACATGCCCCAGGTTTCGTGCAGCTGATCCTTTTCCTGAAAGATGGAGCCACTGTAATAAAGGCTTAATGCTGTGCAACACACACTGTCCCAGTCATACTTCATTCTACTGCTCATACAGTCTCAGGTGACGAGAAATAGACAGGTTGTGTCTATGAGGATACATTCCATCATGTAAAAAGCATCCATCAGCGTCACACCGAGAGCCCTGACTAAGGCGTTGTCATCTATCAACTGCTGTCAACTGCAGTTCAACTGCGTCCCGTTTAAGCTGCTTACTGTACCTTAAGAGTGACTTGTTCAGCGTAAGTGTGTTACGGGAAGCTTACGCGCACACCACAACTTCCTCGAGGAAAAAATGAAGATGATTTCCTCTATGCATAATGCAGCCTGTGTATCTAAGACATTTTTTGCAGGATTGGAGTGTACACGCTATCCTGGACCTGCTTGGAGATTTGGTAACACTGATGGTAATATTCTGGAGAAATCTAGAAAAAGGATGTGAAGCACTAGAACTAACTCATGAATGTTTTAATATCTACTTTGAAGCAGGCAGAACATCTATTTTAAGGCTGCCAGGTACATAGTAAGGGTCTGTGGCATGACTTATGACTCGGCTCTGCCATTTATCACCTGGCGGAGGCACAAACAAATAGTAAAAAGAATTACACAAGTGTGTGTACCACAGTGAAATACTTTAATGTAAATGAAGAAATGGACCATTTGCAAATATAAAAATGTGTAACAAAACATTATATGTTATTATACACGTTTTATATATATATATATATATATGAAAGAAAGTGAAAGTGAACTATTTTGCCTTACTGTGTTTGCACACAGAAGGAATGTGACCTCCGCATATAACCGATCCGTGCAGTGAAATACACACACCATTGAACACTAGGGGGCAGTGAACACACTTGCCCAGAGGGGTGCAAGCCCCAAACCACAGCGCCCGGGGAGCAGTTAGGGGAGTTAGGTGCCTTGCTCAAGGGCAGCTCAGTCGTGTCTTGCCCTGGGTGGGGATATATATATACACTATAATATAATAATTTATTTATTTATTTATTTTAATCACATTATCGGGTGACACAGTGATGCCTCAGGTATCTCCAGGGATCTGAGGTTGTGTGTTGGATCCTCGCTCTGGTCTCAATGAGGAGTTTGTTGTGTTCTCCATGTGTCGGTTTTGCTGGGTGCTCAATTTTTTTTCCACCTCATAAATAACACATATGGTAGTCGAATTGGATGTGTTGAATTGCCCTAGGTGTAAGTGTGCGAGTGAATTGGTGTGTGTGTGTGGTGTCTTGCGATGGATTGGTGTATTCCTGCCTTGCGCACAATAAATCCAGGCAGTCGAATCAGATAAGAGCATGACTGGATGACTAATTATATTACATTATATTACATTATACTATATTATGCTATATTATATTATATTGTATTATATTTTCTATTCTTAGACCGGCTCATATCACAGCTTTTTATTATAAAGCAGTTTCTATTATAATGAACCTAAAAACCTATACATTATTTCCTGTTTTTTTTTTTCTAGTTGTTTATTCTGTTGGGGATCAGTCCTCAGAGACTCTTCCACCCCTTCATTTGTTTGTGGTCTTCTCCTTTTCCCCTTCATGTGTTCTGTTTTCTTTTACTTTCTCTGAGCCTTGTGTTGTTTCACCACTGATTGACTCTGACTCGTCTGGTTGCTCGGCACGGCCAGCAAAACAACAAACACACTGCAAAGAATTACATCCTAGTAACTGAAAATATCTTGAATAAAGGAAACTGTCTGATGTTATATAATAGGATTGTTATGTAACAAATATAAGATTATTAATCCTATTTCTAGTCATGTTTCCTAAGCCTTTTAAGCTTAAAAATATTATTCGATTGACACATAATTATGCTACTGTGATGTGTTTGCAATGTTCAAGTCACGTCAAGTCAAAGATTTTAAAAAAGAAAATCGACATAAGGAACAAAACACGGCATAGTAAGAAAATGCTGTGTGATCAAACTGTGCTATATTCAGACATGGTACTGGTCTGACTAAAAGCAAACACCACATATTTTCCAACATATGATCAGAGCTATGTGGACACCTGACTATGATTCAGTCCTCCTTTAATTTTCTACCAAGCACCATTCTTCTGCAAAAGCTCTCACTAGATTTTCATCTGGAGATTTGTGATCATTCAGCTATAAGAGCATTACTTTGCAGTGGAATTGACCTCTGCATTTGACCCAGTGAACACACACATACACACTAGTGAACACTAGGGGGCAGTGAGTACACATGCCCTGAGTGGTGGGTCGCTCCTATCCGCAGTGCCCGGGAAGCAGATGCCTTGCTCAAGTGCACTTCAGTCTAGTCTTGTCAGTTGCGAGGCTCAACCCTTGGACATTCATCCTTAACCACAAGCCTACAGCTGCCCTCATATCTTCTGTATTCCTGGAGTTGTTTAGATGCCTCCGTAGTCTCCAATATTGCCGTTTGTTTAGGTTTTGTTTTCTAGCAAATTCCAAGGCCTTTCATGAACCGGTTTATGTATACTGAGATATAAGTAGCCTGTATTTGACACATAGGTACTGATGTTGTGTAAGTTAGGAGGTGTGGGGTCCAGTCCATGTTCCAGTGCAGCAGAGCCGGCCCGAGGCATACTCGAAATACGCGGCCGCCAGGGGGCCCCCAAGAGCACCAAGATATCATGATAAAAAAATATATATATTTTAAAAATATCATTGAATAATAAAACGAAATGGTATTACACAGGTAAAAGTGATTATTATATTTATTTATTTTCAGAGTTGGCACAC
>JAOVVF010031915.1:0-11641 GCA_028565595.1 Duopalatinus emarginatus | reverse complement strand
ATATAAAATCCTTTTCAGTATCTGTATAAACACTGCTACAATATGTTTCCATTTGTAATTTGACCAAATTCTAATACTGTATAATGAAGGACACTTTTCAAAAAAAAAAATTAGGAACTAATGCAAATTAGGGTAAGGAAATTAAATACACATACTAGATATTTGTAGGCCCTCTCCTGTATTAGTTCAATTTGGTTCACCTGGCTGATTAATTAATTTTTTTATTTATTTTTTTAATAAATTTGACAAAATCTGAGAAAATGTATTATTCAGTATCATCTATCAAATGGTGATTCATCATGAACACAAGATTTAATATATGAAAGTTCATCTAGATCTGTTTGGAAACAATTGATAATCATAAAATAAACTCAAAATGTAATTTAACTTTAAACAGTTTTTCCATTGTTGAAGGACTAGTATGTCTTGATGATGAAGCTCTGTGTTGTTTCCAAGAAAGCTTTTACATTTTTAATAGTTACATGTCCAATAACTCAAAACTAATAGCACTATAAATAATGTCATTTCCAGTCTAATGATAATTTCTAATACAAATGTGCTTTGTAAATAGAAAGTTCAGGAATAAAACATTTGTGACCTTTATGTATATTATAAAATTGTACATATTTAAATTATGAGACTAATATTTGAATATTCTAGGTCTGGGTTTTTTTTTTTTTTTTTTAAATCTAAATGTGTCCCTGGCTGCAAATTTTCAGTAGCTGACAAACTGATACCAGACATTTGCCAAAAAACTCAGCTTGGTGTAAACTTGGGACTTTAGTGCTATCAACTGGCCATCCTACCCACTGTACCACCATGCTGCATTATTCTTTCTATATAAATATCTTTTTACTTAACATGACACACTCACATCATATCTAGCGGTTTCCTCTCTGTCCAAGATACGATGGACCTTGACGTACCCAGTCTTCTTGTCTACGCTGAATATTCCCATGTCCACTGCAGGTCCTGATAAATAATATTCAACATTTGCTTTGATCTCTTCATCCGATCGGATCTGAAATGAAACACATATACACATTTCATATACTACATACATGGGTTGCAAGAAAAATTACAGATTTATCTTAACATTCTTATTTTAATACATTAGATTTTCTACAGATCAAGACAAATTAGCCTTATTAATTGGCATTATTATTGAATTAGCATGTGTCATAAACATCCGCCAAGTTTGGCTCATTCTTACCCTAGCAGACAGGATTACTACAACGCTCAGCAGCTCCAGGGGGGTCACACAAGGCTTTGTCGACTCTTCCCGGTCATGTGTCCTGGCGCACACCTGAGTCAAAGCCCTGGGCTTTGTCTGTTCTAGCATGGCTAATTTATAATAATACGTATTCACGTTTCTGTGTAAATTCTCAGTAAATGTTGGGCCATGTCATGTTTTTGTATTTTGTTTTATTTTCTAAGCTTCACAGTGAAACAAGGAAAGCTAAACACTGTAATTTAAACAATGTTTGTTACATACAACATAAGACTTAAGTTAAATATTTACTATTGGAACTTGTTCAGTCTTAGCCCGTCTGATCTACTACACAGTCTAGTTGTTACATGCAATTGTAAATATCAGCATCCTGTAGCATGTGGGGGCATGACAAATGTCTCCTGAGAATACAATCTCAACATCATGCTTGAAAGAAAAATAAAGGCCATGTCTTATGGCTGTTAGATTCGTGAGAAATTTTAAAAGCATGCTGGTCATGACTGATATAATCTATGGTTTTGATCTGGCTAAATATTTTGTGGAGAGTAAAAGATTATTAAAAATAAACAGTTACTGGGAACACTATTTTTGGCGATGCCTTGTTCCAGACTACATGTATGAGCTCTTATCTATGATCTGGTGTAATGTGAAAGCCTTCACATGGTATTAAAAAGCTAAAGTAAAAGTAAAATATGCCTAAACTGTCTCCTAAGGTTAGACATATACTTGTAAGGAAAATGATTTGGTTGTGGAGATTTAAATATCAGACATGAACATGAAAATGCTCTGTTTTATACTTCTTATTTCTTATGCAGTGTGTTCATTGGTGGTTTTTTTTTTTAAAGAACTAAAAACTGACCCTTGCTGCTTTTTGTGACAGGTTTCCAAATAAATGTATTCATAACCTGGGGCTCAGTAGAAACTAACAACTGCAGCACAGTAATTTTTTTAACTATGTTTTTTAAACATAGAAATCATAGAAATGCCTTTAGGTGTCTTGAAGCAATAATTTGTGTCATTTGGCATCAACTATTTTGACAGAAAACCTGATGGTGTGGTAATAAACCTGAATTTATCCTCCTTGATGTCCTTGTATTTGGCTATTCTTTATACTAAGTCAAATAAATGTAAATAATCTGTAAATAAATTAAAAGAGTAACTGTTTGACTGGTTTTAGTCGGTTGGACCTGTGTTCAGCATGAATAATAACAAAACACGGAAGTAAGCGGATGATTACAGTGTGCATAAAAACAAGGCCAAACCTTTATAGGCTTTAAACGTTTTGTAACGTTTAAAAAATTACCAGAAATTGTGAAAATTAAATTACATATGGAAAATGTAAAATACATTTAAATCTTAAATTTAAAAATCCACGGTCTAATCTGAAGTGTATACTCGGTCTGTGTGTACAAAAACGTATTTATAACCGCATTAAAAACCACAGAGGTTACTTTTTTACTATTTAAGCACCTACAACCATTTATTTTAGGAACAGCAAAACAACCTGTATGCACTTTAATTGTTCCTTTAACATGTCATTTTATCTGTAGTGACCTTCATGACAGAAGTAAAAGTGTAATAAGGTTATATAATAATTATCCATACTGATAATGTCTTATAAATACTTACTTTAGCAACATATTCGTCATGGGTATAATCCTTCCCCTCTAACAGCCTATTCGGAGGGACGATCCATTCTCTTTTCTGTCGATGGAGTGTATGAAGGTCCACTTTATCAGCCTCAACCCAGATTACCTGTTCACAAACAAATACAATGAAAATTTTATAATCATGTCCGTATGAACAGAAATCAAACTTATTTTAAACTTACAGTTCTTAAGAAACACAGCCAGGAGTTTATTTTAAATTAAAGTTACAATGTTAAAACCACTATTATTTATTATTAGCTACTATTTACTATTTACTACCTGTCTATTAAAATGATTATTGCAATTATAATGATACAAAATTTTATGATTACAAAGCTGCAGATACAATCAATAACTATTAAAACAAACAAATTCTGTATAATTTTTTTTTATAAATTACAAAAAATAAAAAATAACCAAACTGACAAATAATCAAACAGTAATAAAAATGAGCAAATAAAAACAAACAAAAAAATGAATAAAAAATAAAAAGCCTAAAAGAATTAATGTTATGATTGCATGGTTTCGGGGAATTCCAGGCCAAGCATTTACCTGAACAAAAACGAAGAGTTTTACATTAACGCAACAATACAATACCGTTGACAGTAGCATAACATCCCGAGAGTCAAATAAAATACTTACATTAGTACAAAATGTGCCTACTAAAGCACAGAAAATCAGAAACATTGCCATCAAAACAGTAATCCACAAAAGTAGCAGGACGTGTTAGTGTGTGTATGTGTCAGTGTGTTAGTGTGTGTGTGTGTGTGTGCTACAGCTGGAGATCTCTAATTTGTGTTCTGAGGATGGGCGGTGCCACCTCATCATGCCATTCGTCAGGAAGAAATTTGCACTGGTGTAGCTATTACAGTTTCTCAATCCTGCTGCTACAACACCTTACAATGCACATTACTGTCTTCCCTTATGGAAAAATCATTCATATTAATATCATGTGACTGTACAATAGATAAGATGAGTGAAAGCATCACACTTAACAGGAAATCAAAACATACACACCTAGTTGCAGGGAATAGGATGATGAAATCTGCTGCTTCATTTTGACATTTTTGGTAAGCGATCTTAAATGTTATTTATGAGCACTGATCAGCCACAACATCAAAACCACCTGCCAGAGCAGCCGCCAAAACAACTCTGACTCACCGAGACATGGACTGAGCAAGTGGTATCAGACCAGATAGGGATGCATAACCCTGCTGTTGGTTTACTGGTTGTCCTTCCTTTGACCACTTTTGCTAGTTACTAAGCACTGCTACACAAGACCTGCTGTTTTGGAGATGTTCTGAACCAGTTTTCTAATCATTTCAAAGGCTCTTAGATTCTTACACTTACACTTACACCTATACACATAACATGCCGAAAGTCATGGGATAGCAGTATGCAATAATAATAATAATAATAACAATAATAATAATAATAATAATAATAATAATTAATAAATAATAATAATAATAATTGTTAGGGATTGGTCAATTCCCTCTGCTGCCAACAGCTGGCCACCATCCTGGGACAGGCTATTCCCTCTGCTGCCACCAGAGAAAATCAGCTTACTTAACCTGTCATTGTTAGGGATTGGTCAATTCCCTCTGCTGCCACCAGAGGGAGCAGACCTATTTGGGTGTCCCAAAGAGCTCAGGGGCAATCAGACCTGATGGGGAGACTCAGCCAGGGCCCCCGTAACACCCTTAGATTTTTGTGCTCTCTTGCACGAGGTAAGAGGTCAGGGACACGGGTAACAGCAGACCTTATAAAGGGTCAGTGGTAACGGGGTAAAGTTTTAGGGAAAGGTCAGGCATTTGGTTTTGACCCTTCTTTTTCTGGATGACTTTCCCGCCATTTTCTCTGGCCTTTGGGCCCTATCTCTTTAACTCTGGCTGATCCTCTTCCAGACCATAAAGGACTGCCCTCACTTCCTGATCCTTCTCCACACCAACCTCCTGGCTCGATAATGATTCGACCTACGCTTGTGCGAACCACTTCTTTCACTTATTTATTGGCCAACTCTCTCTCTCAACCAGTGACAGAGTGTGACGCTTGCTCCACCTGCCAGATTCGGGGGCAGAGCTCTCTCATGCTTTAGCGCTCACTCTACAGTTACACACACAAGTGATTCCATTAGGTTAAAGTGCACACACACACATCCAAGCTTGAAGATTAAACTAAAGTCAGAGAGGAATGAGAAATAAAAAGATGTAAGGAAAAAGGGAAATAATAAACATAAAGAAAGAATAAGGATGAAGTTTCCCAGAAGTGAAATACCCGAACCTGAAGCCGTTTATAGCGTTAAATGCCATGACCACGCATGATGGTCGCCTTTCAGGTTTTTTTTTGTTCCCCGCTTTAAAGAAAATGAGAACCCTTTCATTCGGGAACGCCTAAGAGAGGTAGTTTGTCCTTCTCCCCTTGTCTTTAGTTTATTTCTACAGGCACTATAATGTCCTGGTGGCATACTGTGTAATGTGTTTGCATGCCACAGTGTTTGAATCTTGCTTATGTTGCTTATTATAAATTGTTATTTTTTATAATAATAATTTATAATAATAATTATTATTATATACAATTATTTTCATTATTATATAAAATAATAATAGTCTATTTATCGTTTGTGTGCTCAAGAACCCCTACACTCTCACAGTTGGTCTTTCTGTGCTAGTCCCTTCTACTGATTAGCGTGCCGCATCAGAGTTTGAACAATTTCAATGTTTTCTTTTTAGATTCTCAGCAGGATCCAAGCAGAACTGTTCTGGTTATATTGTAGTCTTTGAAGATTTTTGTTCGGAATCCCAACAAGAAGTGCATTATAGTAATCCAACCTGGAGGAAATAAAAGCATGGACCAACTTGTCAGCATCTGAAATGCTGAAGGTAGGATGAAGTTTGGCAATGTTCCTGAGATGCTGGAAAGCAATCTTACAGAGATGTCCGACATCTCTTCAAAAGTGAGTTGGAGATCCAATCTTATGACAAGATTAGTAACTGTTGAGGAGAGAGGAGCAGTGTGAGTCGACAGTGATGGGTTATGGGGGATGACTGGATCTCATGTAGGGTGCCAATCAACATTAATTCAGTTTTTGCACTATTCAGTGAAAGAAAATTGTGTTTCATCCATATATTAATCAGTGAGTAGTAAAAAAGGATGATGATGAGGATGATGGACCAGCATGCGTATTAATTATGAATTAGTCTACTTTAAAAAAAAAAAAAGCTTGAGTACACCTACACCACACAAGGTGTTATCTTGTGAGTGAGGTTGCAGGTCAGTACCCCACATGCATATTCTGCTGGTCAGTACAATTCTCCTATATCTTTCATGGGATTTGGGAGCAGAAAACTTACCAGTATGCCTGTGTTAACACCACAGCACCTCATCTAGGCTCATGAGGTTAGAAGCACAGAAATTGTACATCTCAGAATACAACAGAATTGTGGAGTGTTCTCCGTTCTATAGTGTTCATTGCCTACAGAATAATTCCACAACCTTGTGGAGTCCATGGAGACCTACTAAGTATTGGTACCAAGACTAGTGTACCGGTGTGTTTTTTTTTAAGTAATTCTGTAATAGGAAATGCTCAATAAATGTGCCTTCGACAATTCTACTGATAAAAGATACAAAACAATAATTTTAAAGTATATTTATTATAGTAAAATGATCAATTTGTTTTATAATTGCAACATCATTAATGATTATACAAACCTTCTTAACCGTCTAAATATTGACCATGTGCTTGGGTTACTGTAAACTTTACAACCCACCCCTTTAGTTTAGTTATGTATTTCCCATCTATGTTGTGCTCTGTTGATCGTGTTCATTCTTTAATTTATCCCTGTGTTTAGTTTGTGTATGTAAGCCCTTTCTTTTCTGCTAGTTGGTGTAAAGTATTAGAACCCTACACTGCCTGTACCAAGCCGTACCCCAAGGCTGTTACTGTTTTTGCAGTGTATTCTGATGGTACTTTTTAATTTACAACCATGAAACCATGAATACTATGTAAAGCAATTAGAATTTGCCTTCGTGACATTTAATTCAACTACTGTGTATTTTTGCTATACACAAGAAAACCATGGTAGACTACAACCAACATGCCACTACACCGACACCTGCCACTCTATTGACTAAGGCTGTATGAAGGGGCCCACTCTCACTGCTAATGCAAAACAAATACAATTTTGTTGGACATCACAAATGGTGTTTTCCCTGGGATTTTTCATCTTCTTTCATCAGTGTTGTCTTAAATTGGCCCATGACACTTCCTGAAGCCTCATCAGTAGCATCTGGTGTCCCAGACCCACCCCTTTCTACTGGGTTAGGACATGTCAACACCAGCTAAAACAACAGATAAACCTCAAGACACACCTCAAACATTACTGAAAGACGCGTCTACCACAACCATGACGGAATGCCAGTGCAGATCTTGCAAAGTGTGTAGGGTAAGTCATATGACCGCAAATGATCCTTGAGCACCTCAGCCATAACCGCTGACTTGCTTATTCAGGAGCCTGTGACAACTCATTTAAAGCTCTTTTTAGTGACTATGCTTGAAAGCCAAAATATAATAGAAGCCCTGTCACTGAATTAGCTTTAACGCCGTTAACACCTGCCTACACTGGCCTTATGCATGCTTGCCAACCTCGTTCTTTCACTCCCAGTTCTATATAATTTAGCTCATTCTTTTGAAAGGCTTTCCTGATAGTGTCTTGAAAGGGCTTTTTAAACAATGTGTTCACTCTTGGAATACAATGAAAATCTCCGGTTTTAAATCTATTCTGTGTTCGGGTGTAGACTGAATGTGTGGAGGTTAATTAAACACAAAAACACTAGGAATAGTTTGGATTTGAGAGCGCTGCAAGTACTATACACTGTGTTCATACAAATTAGAATGTTTATTATTTTTTTCCCCAAGTTCTTAAAAAGCATAAATCAACCACAACAATGATAAAAAAAAAAACAAGATCCCGTGTTGATATTAGTGTTCATATTAGTAACCAATAGTTCTTGACATTACAATCACAGCTACTTTATGCGTTCCTGAAAATAAAAATAAGCAAATATTAAAATTGCACTTGCTGTTATTCCATCAAGTATCATTTCCTTAAAAAAACTCTTTAACTCAAATGATTATGATTACTGTTTAAAATAAGTATCATTTTTAAATGTTGGTCGCAGATATTTAGAGAATTGATTTAAATTCCTTTTTTTTAATAATGAGTAAAGAGAGTATGAACACAATCAGGCTCTACATTCATACAGTGCATACCTTCACCACAGAACAACATCAGTATTGGTGTATGTTAGGTACAAAAATGGCAAGAGTGGTCAGAATTCCTTCAGCAACAGGGGGATTGGTCAAACGGTCTGCAGGAGTTGGCAAGACTGTGAGAAATCCTTCAGGGAACGAACAGGATTGGCTAAATTTTGGATTGGTCAGAACTCCTACGGGAACAAGCAGGACTGATTATACTGTCAGTGGGAGAGGGGAAAATTATATTTTTAAAAGAATCCTTCAGGATTGAGCAGAATTGGTCAAAACTAACTGGAACTGCTTCATAAATGGTTTAAGATCTGGGATCAATGGGTTAGAGTTCAGATCAGATGTTCTGCAGGAATATGTGGGATGACTCAGGTTCCATTTGGAGCAGGAACAATTCCATCGAGAGTGCATAGGATTGTGATTTAAAAAACAAACAAACAAACAAACAAACAAAAATTTAATTTACTTATACACTAAAGAACCAGAAAAATCAGTACTGACTGTAGAAAAAAATTCCAGGGGACCCCTGGTACGTCTTCAAATGTCTCCGACAGGTGAACACTGTGTCCCTCCTTTCTGACGACTTACACTATTAATGTCCTGCATTCATTCTGATAGGTTTGTCCTCTTCCAACAGGACAATGTACCACCACACACATCTAGAGACGCTAAATTATGGTTAAAGGGACACTCATCTTTTTTGGGGTTTGGGGTTATGCCGTTCACACCTAAGTGACAGCAGATAATTGACCAACATTACTGAACACACCCCGGGATGCTGCCTGAATAACATGCTTCAGGTGTGGGATGCGGTCTGTGTGACAGCTGATAAACAGAGATGAAGATCACTGTGTCCGGGGACAACTCTCAGAACTTGCCGTCATAATTGGTGTAAAAATCACAGCAGAAACCTATTAATAGATAACATGTAAAAAACAGGATGGGGTGAAGTTTTGGAAAACTGGTTTCCGGGTGCAAAAGAAAGAACGAAGGATCCTGTTCCACTGCATTAGCTGAGATTATAAAGCATCTTACACTCCAGTGCTCGTACCAAACGTGTGCAACCCTTGTGCAATATAAAGGGTGTCAAGCCACTCAGAGACACCCAATGGAAATCCAGTGTTTCATTCCTGCAGGTGGCACTGCAGTATTGTTATTCCAGGAGGGTGCCATTTTTAATAAGCAGAAAGCTTTCATAATGAAGTTACAATAACGTGAGTAAAATGTTGTGCATTCTATTTCCATTATTGTCTTAGAATAAAAAAAAGCAGAGAAACCAGCAAAAATCTACTGAAGATAAACTGAAGGTTATGCTTTAAAAGTTATACTCTAAATAATCTGAAGATACATACTGTACTGTATATTGTTTCAAAACCCATCCGTGTTATATGAAATGCACACCAGTATGTCAACACTAAATCCTTTCCTGCTATTTATTAGGACATGGCGGACATGCTGAGTCATTGTCTATCACCCAAACACATTATCACTATTCCCAATTTACCAAAACTGATGCAACGTTTATAGCAAACACCCTAAAATAGCAGCACAAATGTATGCTAATAACAAATATAGCAGTTGTTTATTTGTATAGCAAAAAAAAAAAAAAAAAAAACACTGTTGTGCACTGCTTGCAAATCAGTGATTCCTCAAACTTATGTTGCAACTTTAGCTACAGTATAAACTTTTTTTGAAAATATTTTCAAAACTATAAAAAATAAAACTGGTACAGATTGGTGATGGGGTTTGTTTCGCTGGGATTCCATGTGACCCCAGATATGTCTATCAATGTCTTACACTTGTTCATGTCCTACATTTATTCTGATGGCTTGTGGGGGACCTGCCATTTATTAGACTAGTGTACCAGTGTTTCTGGCACTGTATCCGATAATGGTGACGTCATCTTCAAAAAAATCTTCAGATTCTTTCTTTGGTAGTCTCTTTTTAACTTGCTCTCTAGTTTTGTGGCTATGCTTTACAGCACTCATGGCATTCGAGTGTGCTTGCTGTTGCGTTTAGGAGGTGGAGCTTGACTGGAAACTCTTCTCGACAACTGTAACCTTTTCCTCTCGCACTGCGTGGTGAGTGCCGTCATTTGGCAGAGCAAATAGGGACGCATCTTGGTGTGACACTGAAAGCGCATTTGGGCTAACTGGTGCACTTCCTCTAGCCATAAATCCTCTGCTTTCCCCTCTGGTCTGCATACTCTGCCTGGAGTGTGAGGAATTCTGCACAACATGCACAGGCTCTGTGCTCTCTATACGCTGGCTCTCTACGACCCGAACGGTACCAGAAACAGTGCCATGAGGCTCAGGTTGGCCTGAGAATCCATGCACCACTGTGCCTGGATCTACTAGCACTTTGGCATGTGTGTGCTTCAAGCCCAGATTAGGTAGGGTGTTCTGGGTAGAGACTGCCACATTGGTTCCCCCTTTCTCCACCAGCAACACTTTCCTTTCTTGAAGACCCAGAACTGGACCAGAAGCCAGAAAAAGAGTGGGCGAATGCTGTTGCTCCACCACGTACATAGGCGTAGAGGTAAGGTAGACAGCTGGCCTCTGGACAAGCAGAGTTTGGCCTATAGTAGCTGCTGTTGCCGTGCCTCCACTGCTAATACTCTCTTCATAATTTGTATTTGTGATTTGGGTGGTGGAGGAAGAGCTGGCTGTAGAGACAGAGGTGACCTCTTTTTGAACACCACTTTCCACTTCATTTTCCACCTCTGAACCGAATAAGATTGTTTTGGAGGGTTTGGTACTGGAGCTAATCTCCTGTTTGATGGTCGAGCCATAGCAAATCTCAGAAAGCCTTTTGAACTGAGGCCCGAGGTCATTGAGGAAATCCAGATTGTCTTCTTGAAGATGGCTGCAGATGTCCTCTAAGGAGCCTGTGACGGAGTCGCATTTTTCATAGTCAGACACCAGCACGTAGTTCGTACTAGCTTCCTGCTTTGACATGTCCAGAACTTTCTGCAACAACACACAGGACATCAGAGGTCAACACCGCTTATCCACATGTCATTCACACTGCAGATAAAAATAACAGCTACACTTAAAACAAGATCTGCCTGGTCCAGCTAGAGAGTCAGGCTTTGTTATTCAACCAGTCAGACCAAAGGTATTGTTTTTAGGCTTCCATTTAAATGTGGGATGCAGAGAAAACATTTAATAACACAACAGCTACAAACTTTAATTCATGTCATATTGCTTGGTTACTTTCAGAGGTGGGTAGAGTAGCCAAAAATTGTACTCAAGTAAGAGCAGTGTTACTTTAGAACAGGGGTGCCCAAATTCTTCTCTATGGTGGGCCAAAAATTAATTCTGTGGGTCATTCAAATGTCCACCTTACCTGTTATTGAAATATGTAATTTTCTTGAGCAGATGATGGCTGCAGCAGTGTGCGTTATTGTATTATATTATATTCCTTCAAAACTGCCACTTTCTGTTGGCAGATAAGGCACACCGCCAATGAATCAATTTCACAGAAGAAATAATC
>JAOVVF010031913.1:5000-11642 GCA_028565595.1 Duopalatinus emarginatus | reverse complement strand
TATATACTAGCTAGATTTTGCTGTATTTTTAGTTTAACATTGCACCACCTAAAGGCAAACAAATATGTGAATCAATATATTTTAAAGGGATAATAAAAAAAATTCACAGTAAATAAATACATTAACTTGTACTGTAACTACTGTATTAACTTTATTATCAACTGGTTTGTTCTCCTGAATGTGACGTGTTGTAGTTCCTGCTCTGCGTATTCAGTATACTAAATAAACCATGAGACGTTAAGCAGAATGATGTCATTCCAACATCCATAGATTAAACATGGACAAGCCTGACACTGAAACTGTGTTGGACTTCAGTGTTGTATGCACATGCCTTAGGCGAGCAAACAAGTCATCGCAACATCTCCTGCACTCGCGAAGCGGAAAATAATTACATTTTAATTTAATTAATTAATTTAATTGTACTGCATTTCAATGGCTGTGTACCTGTACTCTGCACAATGACAATAAAGTTGAATCTAATCTAATCTAATGCAGACACTTTTGCCTGTTTATTTATTTAATGTTTCATACATGGTATCATTTCAGTATCAGTATGCATTGTGATAACCTGAGATTATAAAGAAAATATCATTTACCCTTTCCTCCAATAGGGGGGGATGCAGTTCCTCAGCATTTACTAATCCTTATTTATGACTTTCCACACCATTTAGTTGACAAACAGTCTAGTCTAGTGAGTCAACATGCTTCAGTAGGTCCTCAAGAGAAAGGTTTCACCTACCAATTAGAATCAGCGGAGGGAAAACACACACACACATACACACACACACACACATACATTTTTCATACTCTGGGGTTCTCTGGTTCAGAGTCTTGGCTTGCTATGGGGACTTTCGAGGTCGCCTCTGGTGCTTCATTAAAGCAGAGTCATAATGTTAGTCATAATGTCCTGATTTTAACAACAGTAGAGTACATGGTAAATTTGATTAGCGAATTACGTATAGCGTCTTCATAAAGTGTTTGGCTGCTGGTTTGGATTAAAAACAGTTAACGTTGAAAATGTTAGCTAGATTGGTAGCAAACTTGGAAAGCAACTTGGTATTATACAGCTACCACTAGCACAGGACGTTAATGTACACTAGCTGTGTAGCTGGATAAAATTAGCACAGGGTTGTGTTTAGCTAATTAGCTCTGTTTATTGTGATGCCTTGAGTCCCACTGGAATTCCAAATTTGAAAGAAATATACGTAAATCCTAGCTAGAATTTGTGCATTTGCTAATTCTATGCTAAAAACTTTGTTGCCTTTAACAATATTACTCATTTAAAAGCACAATTCAGCTTATCAGTAAAGAAAAAAATTGGCTTGTTGCCTGACATGGGAATATATTTTTATTTTAAATGCAGTTTCTTAAATTAAATGTTTTGCCATATTATATAATTAAAATAAGGGGTTTTGTGTGTGTGTGTGTGTGTGTGTGTGTGTGTGTGTGTGTGTGTGTGTTCATGCATGCTAAGTTAAAAAAAACATGACAGGCCAGTGGTGATGTCACTTGATTTGATTTGCACTTGGCTAATCAAATTAAATTTGAGCTTGATCTGGGGGTGTGAGTCACATGGCAAAATCACTAAACATTCCAGGTTCAAAAAAATGTAAGTAAAATTTTTAAGTACATTTTATTCAGTAAACAACTAAAAAATTAATAAATAATTATTATAAATAAATAAATAAATAAATAAATAAATAGTAAGAGAATTTGGCAGCAAAGTATTTAAATATATATATTTAATATTATTAAATATATTATAAATAATATTTATATATTATTTTTATTATTATTATTAGTTCCCTGTACCAGCAGGAAACCACATTTTCCAGTGATTCCATTTAATTTTGATATATTTTATTTTTATTGCGTGGTGTAGGTTCTGTCCATTTATAGTTTCCAACTGCGGATCATCTATGAAACACACTGACTCCGTTTGTTACTAAGTAGTCACTTCTTCACCAACCTGTTTTTTTCTAACTGCTGAAGTTAATTGTCATGTTACTGAGAAACCTGAAAGTGTAAACCTGAATACCTAAATCCTCGTACTGGAGACTCCTTCTGTAAATGTTAAATAAACATCTCCTTACATAAAACCCACCATAAGTGATCTCCCATATCAGTTTATTCTGTATCATACAAAATCTGTATTTAATGATTTTCACCGTTTACAATACAAGCCTCTGTAAATTAGCTGTTGCTATGGAAACCTAAACATATTAGAACAAGAGCATTATCAGAACTGTGCTCAAAAGAAATAGTAGCTAAATAATCACCTAGATTGAGCTTTTTGTGTTTAGATTGAGCTTTGTGTGTTTAGCTACTCCAGTGACAACTCAGTGTAACATGAGCCAGCTAGCCTAGGGCTGTGCTACCTTATTCTTAATCATTCATGATGCTAGGTATTTACTAGCTAGTTAATATATTGTGTATTTTTAGCTAACATTTCTATTTGAAATGTTAGTTATTTGTATGATCTGAGCTAATGGGTGTAGCCTCATACACTAGGGTGAGGTTCAGGGTTAGAAATCCCCTAAGGCGGGGCTAACCCTAACCACCCTGACGCTAGGTATAATTTTGTTTATTTGTTTACCTAAAATATCCATTTAAAAATGCTGGCCATATGTATGATCTAAGCCTTATGGCGGAGCCTTACACAATCTTTACAGTGCTAATCATGCATTTTAATCATTCCGTTAAAGATCGATCCCATTAGAAAGATTTGGACATTGAATAGGAAACCCAGTTGACAGTTAATCCCATTACACTAAGACACACAGACGTCTAAATGCATTCTAAATGCTTTCCTCCACCAAACCTCCCCGGAGACACACCCTACACTCTCCCTCGCTCCTTTCATCCCACGTTGCTAGGTTATGGCTTGAACGTTGCTAGGAGTTGGCAGACCCACAGTGCATATGGGCTCTCATGAGAGGCGTTGAAATCAAGACGCGTATTAGCTGGAAGAGCAGCTGTGGTTGAGTCTCAGAGCCACTTCCTTCCTGAATAAGTGCTCTGAGAAGATGACAAATCAACCCGAGCGGTGTGTTTTTCGCTATTAGTACAATATCAACCCACAAGCCACACACTAACAGGATACAGAATGAGAATATGAAGAGCCTGGAGTTCTGAGCAAATATAACACTGTATAAGTGTGTACTTGAATAGGAGCATTTACTGGTCATCTTTTAAACAGTTTCAGTAATATTGGCCCCACAACAGCTTCAGATTCCTGGTCTTGGCTGCCATTATTGGAACCTGATGTGTCTTCTGTTGTGTAGCCCATCTGCCCCGTGTTGCATTCTGAGATGCTTTTCAGTTTAGTGCAGATGTAAAGAGTATTTATTTTAGTTATAGACGAGTATCTTTCCTGTCAGCTCGACCCAACCTATTCTTCCACCTCTAATCTAATTATCAACAAGACGTTTCCACCCACAGAACTGTCACTTACTGGATGGTTTTTGCACTAATCTGTGCAAACTCTAGAGACTGTTGTGCCTGGAAGTCACAGGAGTTTCTGAAGAAAAACAACAGCCTACTCACCAGCCTGTCTGGCACCAACACCCATTTCATGGTCAAAGTCACTGAAATGACATTTTTCCTCTGCAGCTTTTGGCTTGATGTTGGCCTGATTTTGCATGATTTTATGCTTTGTGTTGCTTCTGCACAGACAGACAGACAGACAAACAGACAGATAGATAGATCGATAGATGGATAGACAGACAGACAGACGGAAAGACAGATAGACAGACAGACAGATTAACAGACAGACAGATGGACAGACAGATAGACAGACAGACAGACAGACAGATAGACAGACAGCATGACAGACAGACAGACAGACAGACAGATAGATAGATAGATAGATAGACAGACAGACAGACAGACAGATGGAAAGACAGACAGATTAACAGACAGATAGACAGACAGCCCGACAGATAGACAGACAGACAGATAGATAGATAGACAGACAGCCCGACAGATAGACAGACAGCCCGACAGACAGACAGACAGACAGATGGAAAGACAGACAGGTTAACAGACAGATAGACAGACAGCCTGACAGATAGACAGACAGACAGATAGATTATTGCTGATGATATATAGTTACATTTACATAACATTAACAACTCCATCACAGGTTTATATTAATTAGCATGCACTAGGGGTTAGGGTTAGGGTTAGACATATACATTCACAATACATTCTTGTTTCCATAGTAACAACTCAGTCACCTTGTTTCTTGTGTTCATGCTCATGTTCCTGATTGTGGTTTCTGATTGTGTTTTCGACTTTTCCAGTGTATTATTAAAGTAAATGCATTTGTGTTCACAACCTGTGGATTATATTACTGATTACCTTCTGGAAAATGTCATCTGATTACATCGGAAAAGTACAAAAATTATCATTGATAAGACAAAAGTCCCTTCAGTGGTTTATTTAGGAACAAAATGTAGCAGCAGTAGAAACACCAAACATGTATAAAAATGAACTTGACTGTTCATTATAATGCTGTTTTTTTACATTAAACAAATCAACCTGTTATTAAACATTAAAATATTAAAATATAGTCCAGTAAACACACTTCAGGGGTCCATGAAAATACTTCAACATTACAGACATGTGGACAGACAAGTACAAGAAGTGAAACATTATAATTATATCAGTAAAGGCATAAAAAGAGTTTCAGCACAGTTTGGATTCACAGATATAAACAAAAAGAAAATACAATATATTATATTCATAAATTATTATTATTATTATTATCAACTAATATCTATTTTCTTAAATGCTAATTATTTCAGTTAGCTATATTTATTTTTATTTTTATAAAAATATATTTATATATATTTATAAAAGCTATATTTATAAAAGTAAAATCATCAAAAAACAACATGATTAGAAAATACTTTCAGCATTAAAAGCAATTTTACAATAATAAAAGTCCTTGTCAGAGGTTAAAGTAAACCCTTTTTTGTTGTGTCATCTTTTAAACACTTTTTTCTTATTTGACCACTAAATCTATAAGATTTGATAACTAGCGGAAAGTCTTCTGAAGCTTTAGTGGTGCAGTTCTAATTTATTTTGTGTGTTACAGGATTGTAGACGGATTGTGAAACAGTACAAACTTGTAATTTAACTTTATTAGGCAGATATTTTAGAGAGATACCAAATTGGGGAACCAAGTCCAAATAAACCAAATAGACCAAATTTTTTTAATGAATTTACGAAAAGTCACTTATAATAAATTATTTTCACTCTAAAACTCCAAATAAACCCATACACACTAGAAACAAAAACACAACCCATGTATTTTAATGATTATACTTTAAATGACAGGGAAAATAAGCTCAGAGTCGCGTATAATAATTGGCGAACCTGGCAACCCGCCATTGCTGCAGCCCAGACAGAGAAAAACGGACAAACTGCAGCAGTAACAGAGAACAGCTCAGGAAATCTGTGTGAGTAACACAAGTAACTTTATGAAGTTAGTAACAATATTGAACTGTGATTGTTTACATTACTTTATTACTGAATAAAGTCATCAGGTTACTGTAACATGCTATGGAGTAACACCTCACCCACAACACAGCCCCTGGTCGTCTATAAACGTCTCTGACAGGTAAACACTATGTGTGTCTCCTTTCTAATAAGTTACACCAGTTCGTGTCCTGAATTTATTCTGATGGATTTGGCCTCTTCCAATCAGACAGCGTTCCACCACACGTCTAGAGAACTGGGGACCTTTCTGCAGGAAGTATGGTGTTTATTGCCTGCTGAATATTTAGAGTCCATGCCCTATGGGGGGCCGATCAGGTATTAGACTGGTGGACCAGTTTGTCTGGTATTTCAGTGTATATGTCCTTATAAACTGTTTTATTTATATTTCTATATTTTATTTATTAATCTAATCTGTTTGTGTTGATTTTAATCCAAAACCTGAAGCTCCAGCATTTCACTAAGCACTTGAACAAGAGTTAAATCCACTTGGTTGTACTTTGCGGTTTTCTCAAACCATGGCTGACGTTCTGCTAGCACGAGGAGGTGTTTTTCGAAAGCACTTCTGGAAGTCACTCCAGACAAGAGCTTCTGCCAAATGCTGCGAATGCTCCTGTAAATATATGTGCTGCTTCAGAGAGAGAGAGAGAGAGAGAAAGAGAGAGAGAGAGAGAGAGAGAGAGAGAGAGAGACGGTCATAAAATAACCACCATCGAGACGTCAAAATGATCAGAGTAAATTCTTCCAGTCCTGTAGTGTCTGAGGTCATGAATCAGCTGTTGTTCTGGTACAAACTCTAAACTAGACGTGAAGTGCGGCATTTATTTCTCAACATTCCTCCAAAAAAGTAAAAGTGTGTGAAAGTTGTCAGTGTGACAGGTATGAGGATGGAGGAGCGCTCTGTGAGAGGAGAATCTGAAATGCTCTTTAGGAGGATTAAGAGCTTTCCTCGGCCGGTTCGTAATAATAAAAAAAAAAGGCAGACGACACTGAACAGTCCGTCAGCAGTCTGACTAAAAATACCACACGTGTATCTCATGGGGAACACACACACACACACACATTTGAGTAACAGATGTCATCTGCTCTGGGGTTCACAGACCTCACTGGAAAATATATTTGACTTGTAGCTTCGAAGTC
>JAOVVF010031912.1:0-11643 GCA_028565595.1 Duopalatinus emarginatus | reverse complement strand
TGTGTGTGTGTGTGTGTGTGTGTGTGTGTGTGTGTGTGTGTGTGTGTGTGTGTGTGTGTGTGTGTGTGTGTGAGAAATGAATATAGTGTGCTTTTATGTGCCTGTCTGTTAAAAATTATAGGGGCCATCAGTGATCATTTATAGCATTAAAAATCCCGGGTCACAGAACACCACAAAAACACATCTACTGGAATGTTATGGACAGTGTTGGTTACAGTAATCTGATGACTTTATTCAGTAATGAACTAATGTAAATGATTACAGTTCAGTTATTAACTTAATAAAAACATGTTACTTGCATTACACACAGATTTCCTGAGCTTTTCTTCATCTGGGTTGCAGCACTGGCAGGTTGCCAGGTTCACCAATTATAAGCGACTCTGGGATTTTTTTCTGCCACTTAAAGTATAATCATTAAAAAGTCATTCGTGGGTTGCATTTTTGTTTTTAGTGTGTATATGCTTATTTGGAGTTTTAGAGGGAAAACTGGTTTATTATAAGTGACTTTGTAAATTCACTTTAAAATATTGGTGGTTACTGGTAGTCAAATATAATTGCTTATTTGGACTTGGCTAAAATACAAGTTTGTACTGTTTAACAATCCCTAAAACACACAAAAATAAATCAGAGTTGCACCACTATGGTTCAGAAGAGTTTTCAGTTATCATATGTTAAAGATTTAGTGGTCAAATAAGGAAAAAGGTGTTACTTGACAAAAAACGGGTTATACTTTAACCTCTGACAAGCACTTTTATTATTTTTTAAATGATCTTTTAATGCTAGAAGTATTTTTTAATCATATCCTTTATACACTTTAAACTATTTTACCTTTATAAATATTGTTTTTAAAGCTGTAATAATTTATTATTATAAACTAATATGCATATTTCTAAATTCATTTTCTTTTCGTTTATACCTGTAAAAACATATTTCATGAGTTATACTGACTCATCAAATATAACTTTAATGAGTTGCCTTTACTGATATAATTTTCAGTTTTATATTCATTTCTTATATTTGCCTGTCCACATCCCTGCAATGTTGCAGTGTTTTGAGGGACCACTGAAGGAGCGTTTAGTGGACTGTATTTTTTTAATCTTTAATAACAGATTTGTTCTAAAAAAACAGCACCATTATTCATTTAAATTTTTTTGATGTTACTGCTGCTATATCTTGTTCCTACATAAACCACTGAAAGGAATATTTTCTTATCAATTATCTTTTTTATACTTCCCCAAGTTTTTTGTAGATTTTATTCCAGTACATTTGCGTGGGTTTTAAAATGTAACTTAAAAGTAAAGTAATTAGTAATCGGATTACATTTTTCAGAAAGTAATCAGTAAAGTAATCGCATTACAATTTTAGTTAAGTAACAAGTAATCAGTAATGGATGACTTTTTAAAGTAACATCCCCGACCCTGGTTATGGGGAATAAACCCAGAGACATGAGAGAAGATGCAGAGAAACTCCACATGGACAGCAATGCTCGGGACAATGCAGGGGTCCTGGAGCTGTGAGGTTGTAACACTACCTGCTGTGTGGTCCTGTAAAAGATCAGCAGATCTAAAATTCATGGCTTTGCATACTGTGATTATTCTTTGTGGCTTCGCTGTGCTTAAAGTGTTTGTATTTTAAAATTAATTTTCTAGTCTTCCTTAATTTTTGTGTATTAATATGCATTTATTTATAGAATTTGTTTATACAATCAAGAATTTATAATGAATTTAGTTGTCTTAACCATATTGAGGATTCACTTCACATAAACAGCACTGCAATGGATAGGGTGTAATAGGGTTTGAGGTGTCTGTAGTGCACTTGTTGGAAGGGGTCATGAGTTTACTGTGGACTGCGTCCACACTGACTCAGCAAGACTGTCTGCACATGTCCAGCACAAATAAACAGACCAAAGTCTCTGTACTGAGGTTCTCTCTCAGCAAAGGCAAATAAACACACACATTACAGCTCTCATACTGAGAACAAACAAACACTCTGTGTTTTATTTCCACCTCCATGACAGGGTCACTATCATGGAAACCGAAATGTTCTTTCATTTTCTAATATAAAAGAGATTTTTTTTATATATATATAAAAGACACTAATAACATAGTGTACACATTTTAAAAAGGCATCAATTAATCTGCAAAAAGACTGTGAAATCTCTTCAGTGTTATTTATATAGTGCTTTTAACATTGTCACAAAGCAGCTTTAGAAACATTTGATAAAATTTTGAAATGTATCCCTAATAAGGTGATGGTGGCTAACAAAAACCCCCTGAAGTGGCAAGAGCAAGAAAGTTGCTTCTGCTGCAGATGGCCCCACATAGACAGCCTAAAGATGTACTTAAAAACCACAAGTTTGGCTTTGGTCTGCAACTGATATAAACAGCCATTGCAGGAAAAAATTAACTGTCAGTTGAGTGTCCATGACAAATTCATCAGAGCAGACTTCATGTTATCTATAAAGAATTTCCTGGCTACACACATTTGCACTTTTAACTATACAGCACTTAGTTATTGTTCTTACAGCACACGAGATTGTTCTGTATGGCTCAGATGAGAATATTCCCTTTTAAGTCTGGTTTCTCTCAGTGTTTTTCCTCTTGTCATCTCAGTGAGTTTTTTCCTTGCTTGTTAGGGATAAAACTTATATAGATGTAAAATCCAGATTTCTCTGCTTTGGGTCAGTGTTCATTATTAGCACATTATGAATAACATGGAATTGATTAAAATCTTGAGAGAAACCAACAATGAAAATATCCTCATCTGGGTGAATATGTGTAGTACGATTATAAATAATTTCCATCTATAACTGAATAGTCAATGTTGTATTTTTATAGGAACTTTAGTTTGAGCATCATTTAACAAATTTAAGTGTGTCATATAAAACCGAAGTTATAAAATGTTCAACTATAGGGACTGAACTGCAAATTCAGCAATTGCAAACATAAGGCTATCAATAAAAAAATGCATATGGTCTTTAAATATGTATAGAACATACTTATACATATTTTTATGCACCTACTTAAGCATACAATCAGCAAGTCATTACAGTGATCAAACCTAGATGTAACAGAAGCATGAATTAGTTTACATCATGCAAGGATCAATGGTGTCAAAAGCTGCACATGAAAGCAAACACAACCCTGCTTAAATGCCAGTGGTAGGTAATTTACCACTTTAACCAGCACTGACTCTGTGCTAGGACGAGGCCTGAATCCTGAATGATTTCAAGAATGGTTTTCCTATGAAGGGATAACAGGTTGTACTACAGTATTTATCTTGGACATTAAGGACAAAGGATCTTTGATATTGGTATTGATGTTGGATAACTGAGATCAGTTTGACTGAGTTAACATCAGGTTCAGGTTTGATAACTGCTTGTTTAAATGATTATAGAACATATAGTAGATTGTTTCTGTACCAAGACCAGTGTAGGTTTGTGGTGTTGTTTTTTTTTTCTTTTTAAATTTGATACATTATTAAATAAGAATCTTGGATTATTATTATTATTTTGTCCTCATCTATTAGGGCAAAGTGTCTTCTTTAAAACTGTTTGGGATGCTATTATTTCGTAATTATGTAATATAATTTTTTGTCTCTTTTTTTGTTTCATTATATCAGTGTGCTAGTTTTTTTCTCTTTCTTAATTAATTTTCAATTAATTTAATTACATTTCTTCTTCATTTATTTTTCTTTTCAATTGGGCTGCATTATCCTGAGTGTCGCAGAACACATTTACCAATCTGGAGCGAAAGCTAGGTCATCTGGTCCGATCTTTAGCTAATGTCTTGCTATTGCCAGTTGTTGAAAGCTATTAATCAGGCGAGAGGAGATTACCAATTTAATGATTTAATTTAGGGGTTTAATTTTCCATTAAACGTTTCATGTACCAAGGAATACCATGAAGGCCATCATTACCCTTTTTACTATGGCATCTTTAAAGGGGCTGCAGGAATATCTGACAGGTACTGCATTCTCTCATATCATTCACAAAAGTTATAACAGCTCCATATTTGTGCACCCAAACAAATGATATTTATTTGTTTGTTTGTTTAATTATTATAATGTGTAGGTATACAGTATGTTCATTAAAAAGACATTTTTTAATATTTTTTATATTTTTTAAATATACCTTTACATGTCATTTCATTTCATGTCATCTTATATCGATTCTGACAGTACTAATCCACTCCCATTCACTTTTTCACAGCATGCTTTACATCTGGTTATACGCACCCATTCATTTTACAAAATTAGCCCTGCCCATTTAGTTTAAAGTATATTAGCTCTGCCATTTCACTTCAAAGAAACATGTTAGTAACAGTCATTTACATTATTCACTTGACATATACACATTCACATTACCATAGGTTAGTCCAACCCAGTCACACTGAATAGTGTGATGTTCCTGACTGTCACATAAAACAAGACATGCTAAACTAGAAGGTACTATATTATTTTAAAGAAATGGTTGACTATATGTTCAAACAATTGATATTTATGACAAAAAAAAATCACTATATATGCATTCATGTTGTATTTTTCTAAAAGATGCAAAACCATTTCATCTTTTCAAAAAGACCCAAACCTGAATTTTTAAAATATTATTTATTAAACAAATAGATAAATGATAGACAAAGCATAATTGGGTGGTTTATCTTTTTTGTTTTAATCAAGTACCAAGGGTGAAGACTGGCTAACAGAAATGAGCACTCTGTAACAGAGACATGTGTCATGTATGTTTGTGTGTGTGTGTGTGTGTGTGTGTGTGTGTGTGTGTGTTTGTGTGTGTGTGTGTGTGTGTCTTTTCTAAGAGATCTTCTCTACTGTGGCCCAGAGCTGTTTTTTGATTTTCATATAGTGACCTTTGACTGGCCTCAGGGTGGATGACACACAAAACATCTTTATAAAGGTACCAAAGCATGTCTTCACGTGCTGGCCAGAAAAATCTGTTAACCCCTATTTAGTGTATGCAACAGTCCTCAACATGTGTTTTACTATCTATAACAATGCCAGGGTATAGGTCACCCTCATACTTCACCACACACACTTTATTACATTGCAACACACACACACACACACACACACACACACACATGCCCTATTGCCTCCCTTGCACATTTTCTTTGACATTTAATCCATTTCATAAACTACACTTGGTAGTGGTTGGTTGTGGATCTACAGCTTGAGCTGGTGATATCTGGGGACTGTGTGGAGAGGTGATGAGATGTTGTAGAGCTACTTTCCTGTCCTTGATTCTATGTTATGTTTTCTCCCACTTTTTGAGTCGCCCACAATTTTTTTCTGTCACTTTTATTGAACCTTTTTCTCCTGCGTGATTCTAGGTCCCCCCTGTATTTTTCTCGCTCCTTCTATATATCTTTCTCTTCTCTCTGGGTCAGCATCACGATGATAGCATTGCTGCTTTTGTACAGCACTTAGTGGTGGATTGTTAACCTGTAAGTATAGTATCCACACTGTGAAACTGATCTTAAATCTTAACAACTTCAGTCATTTTAACTGTAAAACTTTACTTTTTTATTACTGGCACTCAGTCCTGCTGCTCTTCATATGACTGAAAGTAACAGATCTGAGTTTTTAGCACAGAATTATCAAAACCATGAAATATAGCTATATGGTGGCTATGCTAATAGCACAAGGACACTAAGTACATTCTAGTCATTAGCAGGACATAACGTTGAGACTGACCTGTGTGAAATGTGACTTGTGGAATGTTCCAGAATGTATTGGATAATTGGGTAATGTGTTATGGTATAAACACTGAGTGAAAACCTAAACACAACACAACACAACACAACTAGAAAGTGGTTGGTGTGGTACAGTGGTAATATCATTGGCTACCATGTGTGGGACCTGGGTTTGATTCCCAGTCTGGGCAACCAGTCTGTGCTACACCCATAAGAGTCCTTGGGCAAGACTCCTAACACTACATTGGCCTCCTGTAATACCAGTAACCTTTTAAGTCGCCCTGGATAAGAGCGTCTGCCAGATGTTGTAAATGTAAAAGTGTATTTTAACTTAAATATTATAGATTTCTTATGAAAATATTTTAATAGCTCTAAAGTATGTGAACAGCTCTATAGGAATATTATATGAACGCATGACTACTACATTTATTTGTTGGTCTTCACTGAATATTTGCCATAAAGCTAAAAAAAAAAAAACCCAATTGTCTAGAATGTTTTTTTCTATGCTCTAGTAACTTTAAAATTGGGCTTGAACTAAACCCTCACCTTAACCCCAGTAAACACCATCAGCATAAATTGGAATGCAGACCGTGTGCCAGGCCTCTTTACACAATATCAATGCATTAATTAATGCTTTCATGGCTGACTGAGCAAATCCTAGTCCTAAACCCAGTGAAAATCCTTTCCAGATGACTTATTAAAGCTCTATTAAAGTAGCACACTGGGCATCCAGGGTTCTTTCTGTGTGGAGTTTGCATGTTCTCCCCATGTCTGCATGAGTTTACTCTCACAGTCCAAAGACATGCAGTCAGACAAACTGGAGATATTAAATTGCCCTAGGTGTGAGTATGTGTCTCTGTGTTTACCCTGCAATAGACTGGTGACTTGTCCAGGCTGTTTCTCAGTAAGTGCTGAGACAAACCTAGTGTTAAAATAAAATAATAAGTGTCAGGGTTAACAACCTTTTTTCCTGAAGCAAATTTAACTAAATTTTAACTAATTCTGGGTCAAATATAATACAGAACAGAATTAATTTACATACATCAGTCTCAAAGATGAATAATAATACAGCTTGTTTAATTCTGAGAGAGAGGCTGAAAATGGTTATGTGAAAATAAATTGAAAACATGCAAATGTGATAAGAAAATGTAAGTATTTCAGCAGACCAAACCAAATACTTGAAAAACAGTGTAGAAGTGCTGGCTGTAATTCAATGATTGATTTTTTTAAAGAATTATACAGATAATGTACAGATTCTCTGTCATGGTTTATCCAATTACTTATAAATTATTCAGATAAAAACAGCACACTTTACCAGAGACTAGCTACAAGACTAGAGACATTAGCTTATTTTTCATTTTGTTGACCCTCTTGACTGATTAGCAAACGTATGACATAACTTGTTCAAGGAAGGAGATGATGAAATACAGAATGCACACAGACGAACGTGTTTGCTCTCTTGTTTTATCTGTTGTTAAGTCCGTGGGCACTAGTGAAAAGTGGTAAGATGAAGCACCATTATAAAACACCACTTCAAATTGTTTTATGCTTATCCATGTTCTAATGATTAAGCATTAAAGTTAAATGTTGCCAACATTTGTTTCTTATCATGTCTTTTCTAAGCAAAAGATTTTATAGAATCATTGCACATTTTAGTGGACGAACTCTCATGTAGGAAATGGCAGTTTGACCTCCTCACTCTCTCGAATACAGTATATTGTACGCCCTGCCTTTTAACACACATCAGACTCATACAGTAATCATTTATACAATTAATTGTTGTATTTATTGTATTATTTAATGGTTTTTTTTTACATGCAAAATGCAAAAGAAAGCCAAGACTAATACAGTAGAAATAGAAAGTAAAGAAAGCATCCTGTTTTATTTATTTATTTATTTATTTGAGCTGTTTTAGCTCTCTCTTCTGTTAAATTCAGGCATTGCAGAGGTTTGTGTTGCAGCATTTCCATCCACCTCTGTTACAGAACTCTGTCCGAACGCAGCCCTTCTCTCCAGATGCTAGAGGGAACACATTAAATAAAGAAATTATTTTTATATGCCTGGATAGACTGAAACTTAATTGAAACTATGCTGGAAAATATTTTTCAACACATCAACACAGAATCTACATTTCAGTGAATCCACTGAAGAAATTATGTATAATTTCTGTTCATCATTATGAAATGCTTCTACAGATGGAATATCCTTCATGTACATTTAACATAGTCATAAAATTCAAATTCATGATTACTATCTATGACCTATTTGAATAGCATTTGTCTACAGTGTTTGTGTAAGATTTCTGCTGGAGCAATGCGCTGGTGTTTCACAGACCACACCTTAGCTATTTAGGCTTAATGATAAGTACAGTAAAGTGCAGTGCTGCTTACATCTGGTGTAACACGCCTGTTGCACCTTGCTTGTACAATGCAGGACCATGTTCCTCACCATTAGGAAATCTTCCCCATAGCAGTCAATTTTATATTCAGCAGCAACACCTATGGTTGAATCATTCAAAATCATGAGTCACACATATGTCTCAACAAGTCATCAACAGACAAGGATCATGTTAATTACCTGCATGTTGCAATAGGATTAACTGTAACCTTATGTTAGTCTATATACCACTATATATTGTATTGCATTAGATATTATACAATATATAGTACAGTAAATTATACTTCTTCAAGTCTACTCAATTTTATTCTTATGTCAAACATGTTAACATCCATAACAATGTTATTATTAAACTTCTTGCTCAAACACATACACCAACAAAACCTCTCAACAACTGGCTGATTGTTTTTAGAACACTCTCAAATCCAGGAAACGCTCTTTTAAAATGTTACATTCAATTCAGCACTGTTAGAGAACATAATAGCACTATATTACCAATTGTTTGTGCTTGTAATCAAATAGATACAAAACCTCAGAAAATATCAAACATCCATTTTTTACTTTCAATTCAATTCAATTTTATTTATATAGCGCTTTTAAAAATGGACATTGTCCCAAAGCAGCTTTACAGAAACTAATGAAAAGGGTTATACATTTTTGTAAACTTTCTGATAAGTTTGAAAAAATGTTTTTTTTTTTCATTGAATACACAATATTTGTCTGTTAAGTACACTGAATATATTTACTTTTTACATTACATAAGAATGATACAAATATTTTTCTGTAACATTTATCATTGTTACATCCACAGAATAAGAAGTTATGTTTAGGAGCATTACCTAGGCAGAGTGGCAGCAGCAGAAGCAACACAAACCAGACCTTCATCGTTGCTCTCTATTCACTGATCTGCTGGCTTGAAACAGAGCAAACAGAGAACAGTAACTTTGGACGGTTTTGGACGGAGCATGAGACACGTGGTTTCACACACACACACACACACACACACACACACACACACACACACACACACACACACACACATGCACACACACACAATTCTCTCTCTTTCTCTCTCTCTTCCTCTCTCTCTCTCTCTCTCTCTCTCTCTCACACACACACACACACACACACACATTGTAACACACTGTGTAAATAGGCTTATCTCCAAAAGCTATGGCCTATGGCAGTTCATTAGATAGTCACAATTATAAAACATGTCTGAATTTTAGAAAGAATAGAGTCAGGGTGTAGAGTGAGAAAATAGAATAACTGTTTAGGGCACCAAGTAACAGGTCAGAACAAATAAAAGCTTGGACAGGGCTTTACTGTACCCGAGCCTACCTATAAACCCAAACCCCACCCAAAGCTTTTTGGCCTATAATAATCACATAAGACTTTTGTCTGCTGCTCTGATAAATACATTAAATTGTGTCGCTTTTGCATTCCTTTCTTATTTCAAGATCTTGTTGAGATTATGTTTGTTAGTATGCAACGGCTTAGTGATTGAGTATCTAAATTTTACAACACATTAACTCATGAACTGACTTAAGAATGACCTGACCCAAATACATCTGTACATATATTAGTGTGTCCTGTGTCTTGTGGGTCTCCATGTTTTATCGTTTATTATCGTTTATGTTCACAGATTTTTTTCAGTCTACAACACAAATTGTCCCACATATTATTTAAATATATATATATATATATAGTTTGACAGAGTTCACTGTGAAAACATTTACGGAAGTGCAAAGGCAAGACTAACTACAAGAGATACAAGTAACCGAAACTAAACTTTTATAAAATTTTAAATTAATCCTGACATTGAAACATAAAAAAGTTTATTTATGGTAATAAAACCACATTTTTCCTAAATCTCCATTACCAATAGCCCTGTCAGATATGCTAACGATAAATAATGCATTCAAACTAGTTAAAAATGCAATAAGACTTGCACTTACAAATCTGTGTTGTGTGTCCCCTCTCTAATCGAGCAGATAGTTCTCATGAGGACCCACATCTTATATAGACACCAGACTACGTGCTTTGTTCTGTTTACCATTGTTTACAGATAACATTACAGACACCAGAGTGACACATAATGATGGCACAATGACACAAACATAAACACCCAATGTACATGATGGCCTAAACATAAGCATATTCCTGGTGCAAGTGCAAGGGGTCTTGTGCTGAAGCCAAAAGTTCAGGACTTTTTTTTTTCTTCAAATGAGCAAAGTATTATTTTTACACCAATATAACTGATATAAAGTTTAACAAACAGTTCAGTAAAGTTCAGTTAAAGTTCAGTTTCAGTTCAGTTTGTTTTTTTCTTACTTTCTGCATGTTATGCCTCACTCTGTAGTGCCTTTGAAAAATATTCACAGCATACTTACATTAGATGTATCTAAAAAAGTTATAAAAAGATCAGCAAAGCATTAAACATTCCTAGAAAACTGTAAAATCTATTAGAATTTATTAAACGTAGAAAAAATATGGTACAACCCAACCACTTTCAAGATCAGAGCATTATGTTTCACAGGTAAAACAAGTGAAACAAGTAAAACACCATTCCTACTATCAAGGATGGTGGTAATACGGGTGCTCTGGAGTAGGAATAGAATTTGGCTGAGGAATAGAGCCAAATACAACATGTTCCAGACAGACATAAACCTGTATTTAAAGTGAGATTTTACATCCCAATAGGCCATTTACCTAACAAAAAATATAAAGGTATGGCTTGAAGAAAAAAAACTTTGTGTTTTGAAATGTTTTGTAACCCAGACTTATTTGTGGCATGATTTGTAAATTAAGTCTACAAACATTCTTTATCAAATTTGACAGGATTGGAATAAAAATAACTTGAATCTGTAATTGCTACAATAAGCATTAATTCTGCTAGTGAATACATTCAGTTTCAGTAGATGTTTATTATTGAACAGTTCTGAGGACATTAAAAAAATTTATTTAAAAGGAGCAGAAAAACAAACAAAAAATAATTACTGGGAAAAATAATCACTAAGAGAGAATTTTTTTTGGAGGCACTGTACTTGTTGGCTAATAATATTTTTATTTATTTGTTTCTTTTTATTTATTTATTTATTTATTTAGTTATTTTTTAATCTCTGGCAGATTTGAAAATGGAGTGGATGTAGACTAAGTGGAGCCGCGAAGAAAAAAAAAAAAGAAACGCCTCATTTATTGTGCTCAGGAAATATAAACACTTCTTCTTTGCTTACCCATATCAAATCTGTTGTTATAAACTTTCAAAGATGAAATTGAAATCTCCTTCACCCCTGCAAATGAACTGAGCTGTGAACTTAAGTGTTATTCGTCACCTTAATGTGACATTACTGAGTCTGTGCTGTGGTTTATTCTATTGTGCGTCATAACAGTGTGACTAAAATGAACAAGCAGCATGTGCTACATGTATAACATGGGATCACTGGTTATGTCACAGTTACTTTGTCAGGGCCAGACAGGAACCAGACAAGTGCGGATACAAATACCAAGCTTTTATTGAATGAATCAGCGGTTACCG
>JAOVVF010031911.1:0-11651 GCA_028565595.1 Duopalatinus emarginatus | reverse complement strand
AGAGAAGAAAAGATACTGAAAAGCTTGCGAGGATCCGATGCCGATGCCTCAAGCTTCTCTCTGTAGAAGGAGGATTTTGCGGTGGTGACATCCTTTGAGAATTTGGCGAGTAGAGTTTGGTAGGAGAGAAGGTCATGATTTCCTCCACCGCCTCTCTGCCAATCTTAATTCTCGTCGGTTGCTTCGCAAGATGTCAGCCAGGGAGCTGGGGGAGCAGATCTCGGAGGTCTGGAAGAAGGGGGACATAAAAGATCAATAGATGAGGAAAGGGAGGTGAGGAAGGTATCTGTTGCCAGGCCCAGGGGAAGAGTAGAAAAAGAGTCAGGAGATGGAAGGGCAGCAGTAATAGAAGTGACAAGGTGAGAGGAGGAGATGGAGTTAAGGTTACGACAGGTATTGGAGGAGTGCGTGTTAGCTGGAGTGAGAGAGTTAGAGGGGAGAGAGAGGGAGAATGACAGAAAATGATGATCAGAGCAGAGCCTTTTATCCGTGTTATAAGAGAGGATTGGGAGGTAAACATGCTCTTTTTATTCAATTGTAAATAATGGTATTATCTTTAATCATATAAACTTTTTGTGAAGTACAATTAATTACGCTACCCATAATCCTTATCGCGGGCACGAGCAAGATTCATGTAATCAAGGGAAGCGAGCCGATTCGTGACGAGGTGAGACGACTCGGAATCACGACCTGACTCACAGTATGCAGTTCTCAATTCTGCCACATGGTGGCGACAACGGAACGCCCGGTTATTATTATTTTGTTTGTTTGTTTGTTTTTTAAACTTCCACTTAAACACAGAAGTCTGCTTTAATAATCATGTGTTTACTCTAATTTGTCTAATCTTCAGTGTGTTATAAGTGTCCTCTAAGTGTTCCTGGAGCTGTGATGGAGGGTGGAACTGCTTCTGGGTTTCCAAGTGCAGAACAAGTGCTGAATTCTTCTCCTGTGAGCTTCGACTGCAGCTTATTGTGTACTTCTGCTTATAACCCAACAGAGTCTCTGTGTCTAAACCATATAGCCTGGGGGCAGCTGTGGGCCTGTGGTTACAGAACCTGCCATGTGATCAGAATGTCCTCGGTTCGATTCCCACACGGACAAAACACGACTGCATTGCCCCTGAGCGAGGCACCTAACCCCCGGTCTGGTCCCTGGGTGCCGCGGTTCCCCTCCACTTTGGGCAAAGTGAACACATCCTCCAGTGTGTTGGATGGATTAAATGCAGAGGTCAAATTCCTCTGTGTGCAAGCACAGTGGTCAATGGCTTACTTCACTTCATTTTCCCTAACATACCCTGTATCTACTTGGTAATGTCCTTTCTCAGTCAGTAGAATAGATATAAGAGTGTGATTTTAGTATAGGGTTCACACTGACATTTAAAAATTGGTCCCGTCATCAGAAGACACCTGGATGAGACACATGGACCTGACACATTTTATAACGTATATTTTACAACAGGACTTAACTGTTCTATCTACTAGAACAACGCTGTGTGCTAGGTCAAATGTGCTTGTGGAATTTGTTGCATGTGGTGGTTTTTGTCTGTTGCATGTCAGTGATGATGCACTGTGGTTGAGGTGGTGCTTCAGATGCTCTAGATGCGTTGACCCTCTACCCATCTGTTCTTGTTAGCCTATACTTCCTCCTTGTTAGTGTCTCGTCCAATGTTGTCAAATTATTCTCCCTTTATGGTCATGCCTTTTGCCATCACATCCTTTGTTTAGTTTCTGCAGAAGCCTTCAGTCTTCACTGCAGTTTTTTATTTACATCATTTAGCTGACCTCTTATCCAGAGCAACGTACAAAAGTGTTTAGTTGATTTGTTGGAGTATCTGAAGCTAGTAAATCAGGATTGAAGAACTCAGACCAGAATCCTACTAGAAAAGAGCCATGTAGTATCAGTCATCCAAAACTTTCTACACTAGTCAACCTGCAGAGACACAAGACAATAACTACAACAGTCACAAAGCTGAATGAGTAAGACAAATACAGTTTACAAACATTTACTTTTCAATGAAGTGCTGCAGAACAGATGAGTTTTTAGCCAGAGTATGAAGACAGGAAGTGACTCTGCTGTAGGACATCAAGGGGAAGTTCATTCCACCACCTAGGTACCAGAACAGAGAAGAGTCTGGATGTTTGTCTCCTGTGAGTCTTGGATGATAAAGGGTCAGGTTGGGCTATACTTAAAGCACGAAGAGCTCTAGGTGTGTACCTAGGTGTGTAACCATTGCCATCAGGTAGGGGGGGGCTAGAGCGTGTTTGGCCTTGTAGATCAGCATCAGGGTTTTATATCTGATATGAGCTGCTACAGGAGGCCAGTGAAGGGTTCTCAGCAAGGGGGTGACATGCAGTCCAACTGAAAGTGGACATAAAGGTGTTTGCCTACTACAATCACACTAATAAGGGATATGTTGATGTTGACAAAGGTATGCAGTGTCAGATTGTTACTCTACTGATCTGTTAGTTTGTGTAAAGTTGTAATATTGGGTAACGGTTTAGGTAATATTTAACATTTGCACTTGACACTACATGGAGAAATTCTTTTCTTTTCCAACTTTGTGTGCCATCATGTGATCAGTTCAATAAAGTGGAAGTGGTTGTTTTGTGTTCTTTATTATTGCAGAAAAGGTAGACACAGGGGTGTTTGTCAGTGCTTTATACTGAGGTGCCAGAAAAAACTGGTACACCAGTCTAATGCTTGGTAGGCCCCCACAGGGCATGGACTCCAGGGGTTTGTGGAAATATTCTGTAGACAATGAACAGCATTGTTCCTGCAGAACGCTCCACAATTCTGTTGTATTCTGTTGAAAGGAGACACACATAGTGTTCACCTGACAGAGATGCTTGTAGATGTACCAGAGATCCTATGGAATAGCAGCTAAACAAACCATTATGAAGCTTCCACAGATGTGTATCATGTTATATACACACTGGTGGATGTGCATAGGTAACGTTGCTATGTATTTTGCACAGGCTCGTGTTACCAGTTGTTGTGTATATATTCAGGTAACTTGTCGGAGTGTTTGTTGTGTTCATTTCAGGACAGTCGGGTGATTTTCCTCCTTGTCTTGGCTGTCACGCCTTAACAACATTAACTGATGGGTTCAGTCAGGTTCATTACAGCAGCAGGAAAATCACTGGGTGCTGGTCTGAGAGTGTGTGAGACCCAAACCTGTCCAGTGGGAAACTTTTTAAACCCTTTAATAGTGGAGTCCTGGGGTTTAAATTACCATGTAATTCTCACTAAGGATTTTCAATACATTCAACAGACCAGCTTTTGTTCATCTCCAGGAATTCTCTGATGGACTTCCTGAACGTCTTCTTACCTCATCATACACCGGCAAATTCCATTTCTGGAGGCTAAAAGCTGCCTTTATACACGAAGAACATGATTATTGTGTTAAGCCCCGCCTCCTCGTTTGATTGACATATTTACTGAATCGTAGTCCAGTAAAACGGAGCATCTGTTTAGGATCCAGTGTAGAGATTCAGGACCTCTTTGATAAAGCTGTGAATCATTAGCAGGGCCTTGTTCCAAAATGAGCATTCGGCCATTTATTACTCTAACCGACGCTCCTCAGTAATCACACTATCTATATTGGCAACCACCACATGATCATTATCTGCTACCAGTGCGAGGTTAGCTGCTGTGTTAACACTGTTTCTAGGATCTTTCATATGAAGAAGTGTGAGTGTAGTTTATAGTTGTACAGGTTTACAGGATTTTAGATACAGAAGTAAGGGAATGCTTTACTATTGTTATCATTATTATTATTAATAGTAATAATATTCCAATCTTTGTATTATTTATAACAAATGCAGACTCACCTGACATTTACACGCCACATCATTCACACAAGTAAGTAAGACCTAACTGCAGACACACAGCACTACATGACACACCCACTTTACAGAGCTGCCATGTTACATGATAAAATATTATAAACTCTTTATAATCACACTATAGTTACTCCAGTTACTGTGATTTTTCATTCAGATACTTATCAGTTCAAATATGGGTCCGTGATAGATAGATTCAACTCTACTGTTATTGCTCAGTACAGTATAAGAGTGCAAATATTGAAAACAGTGCAAAATATAAAACGTATTGTGCAGTTATTGACAAAAAGCAAGTGGTAGCATAGTGCATAATTATGACAGAGTGATAAATAAGAGATATATGTGATATAAATATAAATGCAAATAAATGTGTAGAATGGTTAAATAAGTTATAATATTTACAATGTCCAGTAAACAGCAAGTGTATTGTGTCAGTTTAGTCCAGTGTGTGTAATGTGGGCAGTAGTTGTCCTGACGTAGTGTGGTGTTATGTGTGTATTGAGGAGTTCAGTAGAGTAATAGATAATGGGAAGAAGCTGTTCCTGAGCCGAGTGGTTCTGGCACGTGTTCTCCTGTATGTCCTACCAGAGGACAGGAGGTTATACAGGGTGTGGCTTGGGTGAGAAGAGGCCCTGATGATGCTGTGTGCTCTACACATACTGCGCTGGTGGTGAAGGTTGCTGATGGCAGGTAATTGTGAGCCTTTGATACGCTGAGCATCTTGACCCCCTTTTGCAGGGCCTCATGTCAGCCACAGTGGAGCTTCCAGTCCATACCACACTGTCACACAGTTAGTTAGAACACTTTCAGTGGTGCAGCGATAAAAGTTTGTCAGTATGCAGGAGGGACAGATGGTCCTTATTTAGTCTCCTCAAGAAATAAAGGTGTGCCTGTAGTGCTGTTCCCTCTTGACCAGACTAGAGGTGTTGAGAGTCCTAGAAAGATCCTCAGAGATGTGGACACCCAAAAACCTGAAGCCAGGCACATGTTGTACCTCAGTTCTGTTAATCTGTACAGGAGTGTGTTTGTGTCTGCTTTTTCTGTAGTCCTTAATGAGCTCTTTTGTCTTCTCAGTGTTGCTTAGCAACCAACAACAATGATGCTCATTTTCTTTTAAGTAACCATCAGTTTTCTCCAGTTACTCCAGTGAGGATGACTCTCAGCTCCCAGTCGACTCTTCAGTGTTGTTTATCTGTTAATGCTGAGTTAATGTCATGTTAATGTTGTGTTAATGTCGCACTGTGTCATTAGCACCCCGTCTAAAGGAAACTTGTTCCTGTGTCTGAAAACAAGGCAGCTGTTCAGGTTCTCCAGTGTCTGAGCTCCAGGATCCGTTTACTTCTGTTTTATTTTCACACTGAGTTTGTGGAAAGTTTTGTTGATGATGTTGTTGTTGAGTGGATTTGCGTTTTGCCAAGTGTCACACCCCTCCTCCTCCCTTTTTGTGTATTTGTGGTTCGTCATTTTGACTCTCTGTTTAATTTAATGTGTGTTTCAGATTTTTTTTCTCTCCGTCTGTAGCTCGGGTTCAGTGGGTCCTTTCAGAGAATTCAATACACAAAGAAGTCCAAAACTATCAGATACTCAGTGTTGTAATAAAGGCTTATGAAACATTATGAGGAGGAGGACGATAATTCCATGATTGCGGTCCTGATTAGCACTTAATCCTTTAAACGTTTATTTTAATATAACAGTGAGGGGTTCTTCACTATGTTTTTTTTAAAGTTGGACAGAGTTGATGAGTTCAGTGATGAATTCAGCAAATTCATGCACTGTAACCGACAGCAGCAAAAACTTGACGTTAAAACCTAAACCCAAAACCGCACTGGTTTGTTTTCCATCTATAACTGGGCTGTATTTGATGCTGACGGTCTGTATCCTGGTATCACTGAAAATTCTTCTGATGATCTACAGAAATACAGATGATGTAACTTCCTGTTGAACCTGTGACCATAGTTGTGGTCTAGGCTGTCTCATTTCATAGCCTTCTTCATGTGCAGCCAGGTGATGTGTCCTCCTTTTCCATGGCAATAAAGTATGGATGGATCCTTCACCAGCCAACATATCCTGAGGTTCGTTGCATGCCGATGACGCAAACAAAATTCCAGTTCAGCTAGGCTCTGGTGTCTACATGGCCTTCAATGGATACGCCTTTAGAGACTGTGTCCTTTGAAGGATGAAGGTAGCCTCTGAATTGGGACACACCTACAGATGTCCATCACCATCATTATAATTTGTTGAACTTTTATGTTGTGTGTATGAGCTGGAGAAGTTTGAGTTACAGGGTCAAACTGACACACTGAAATATAAACTGAAGAGCCAGAAAAACAGGTACAGATGAGCCTATGCAAAATACACAGTCTGGTAGTGGCTCCATAATAGTATGGGGTGTGTTTATCCATGTGACCCCTGGGACACCTCCAGACGTCTCTGACAGGTGAACACTGTGTGATGAGTTCCACCTGTTAATGTCCTGTATTTATTTTGACGGGTTTGTCCTCTTCTAACAGGACAATGGCCCACCACACACGTCTAGAGACACCAGATTATGGTTAGAGGAACACTCATCTGCACTCGTCTACCATTGTGGAGCGTTTTGCAGGAAGTATGGCGTTTGTTACCGACAGAATATTTCCACAAGCTCGTGGAGTCCGTGGCCCATGTGGGATCCAACGGCCCTGACACACCGCCGGGGCAGCGGCACACGAGTAAACGCAGGAGTGGAAAAGTCAAGCCGTGCGTAGCCGTGCAGTGCTACAACTAAACCTAAACGCTGTGGCTAAAAGCGGGAAAGAAAACAGGAAACAGGGGATCTGGAAATCTGGAGGAGGGTGAATGTGGTGTAGCTGTGAAGTGTTAGTGTGATTTACTGTCTGCTGTAACAACACCAGGTCATACAGAACATACACAGTCACCATGCTCTTCATTTCCAACAGGAGTTAAATGAGTAACAGGAGGCAGGAGAAAAGTGCAGGTTTAGAGCAGTGTGGCTTTCCCTCGTGATCACAATGTGTGTGTGTGTGTGTGTGTGTGTGTGTGTGTGTGTGTGTGTGTGTGTGTGTGTGATGAACATTTTCCTCAACATGCAGGACAGAGCAGCACTAATTTAATACACTTGTTCTAATACATTATGGTTTCCATAGTAACAGATCACTCACAGTGATGTGTACAGTAGATGCTCAGTTATAAGAGGATTAAAAACAAGGTCAAACCGTTAACCTTTGACCCTTAACATTTATGGAAGGAGTCTCCAGTGTCAGAGGATTTGAAATGTCCCACAATAATAAATGTAACTATAAATGCATAAACGTTACAACTTACATTCGTTTTTCAGGGGAGGCTGTGACTCAAAGGTTAGAGAATGGGTCTTTGTGACCAGAAGTTTGCTGGTTCAATCATACTGACAAGACATAAATGTGAATTATCTCTTTATCTTCTGTGTGTGTGTGTGTGTGTGTGTGTGTGTGTGTTGTCATGAGTGAGTAACACCCCATGCCTGTTTGATTTGCAGCACATGATCACAGGAGGACTTGGTGTGTTATCGACTTTGTTCTGACACATTCACACTTCAGAGACAATCACACACAATCTCTCTCACTCTCTCTCACACACACACACACACATAGTACACATTAAACACACAACAGTGTGAAAAACACTTTTTTTGACATGCAACAATAATTATTCACTGAGTAAAAAAACTCACGGCTTAACTGTAAAACAAAGTGCGCACACACACGCACACACACACACACACACGCGCACACACACACAAACGCACACACACACACGCACACACACTAACTTGTATGTAAAGTGTCTCGGGTTATTTCATACGTGGTAGGTCCCCCACAGGAGATTGTGTAAATATTCTGTATGTACTGAACCCCAGACTTCCTCCAGAACGCTCCACAATCCTGTTGTATTCTGAGGTGGAGGATTTCTGTCTTCCACAGTGTGTCACATGACGTCCCAGATGTCTTCAATAACGTTGAGATCTGGTGATTTAGGTGTGACTGACTAATCCCCAAACTCAGATGAGTGTTCCTCTAACCATAATTTGGTGTCTCTAGATGTGTGTGGTGGTCCATTGTCCTGTTAGAAGAGGACAAACCTGTCAGAATGAAGACAGGACAGAACAGACTCATCACACATAGTGTTCACCTGTCAGAGACGTCTGGAGGTGTCCCAGGGGTCACATGTGGAACTGCAGATAAACAACCCTGTTGAATCTGTCGGTCTGAGTTCATGTGTAGTGTTTACATACAGGAGGAGAAATAAAACTCTTGTTTTTAACCTCTGCATCGAACTCATCTGCACAGTGAGACACACACACACACACACACACACACACACACACACACACATACATACACACACACCAGGGGCAGTGAACACACTTGTCTGGAGTAGTGGGCAGCCCCTAGCTATGGTTCCCTGAAGAGCAGTTGGTGTTGAGGTGCCTTGCTTAAGAGCAGATCAGTCGTGTCCTGTCAGTAAAGGGGGATTGAACCAGCAACCTTCTGGAACCTGCAGGTTCTTTAACCACAAGCTGCAACTGTGGGCTTTTACTTTATGTACAGATTTGGTTCGGTTTTGGTCTGAACATGGCGTTAATTAGCTGCATAGCAGTGGAAGAAAAAATACACAAAAATAAAGTAAGAAATAAAATAAGAACAAAACTGTGTGTGTGTGTGTGTGTGTGTGTGTGTGTGTTGGATGACGTGTACACAGAAGTGTCCACCCTAAGTAGAGGGCTTTTATTTAAAGAAAAAAAAACCTGTCCGAGGCTACACACACACACACTAAAATGGGGCTTCTGCCTGTAATAACATCAGGCCAGATGTTCAGACGAGCAGCTGCTGTTGACGCATGTCTGATTTGCAGCTCATGATCACGTGAGAACGTAGATGCAGCGAGGAAGATAACAAAGCAAGCAACACATTCACACTTCAGACACACACATACACACACACACACACACACACACACACACAGACACAGTTTATAATAAACACACAACAGTGTGAAAAACAGCCACATTTCACATATCGTATCAATAATATGATAGTCACTGAATAACAAAGGTCACGCCTTTACTGTAAAACACACACACACACACACACACACACTAATGAAGATGTTAATAATGTTACACATCTACTACACATCTACACATCTGTTGTGTTGTGTTGTATGTTGTGTTGTGTTGTATGTTGTGTTGTGTTGTATTGTGTTGTGTTGTATGTTGTGTTGTATGTTGTGTTGTGTTGTGTTGTATGTTGTGTTGTGTTGTATGTTGTGTTGTGTTGTATGTTGTGTTGTGTTGTGTTGTGTTATATGTTGTGTTGTGTTGTATGTTGTGTTGTGTTGTGTTGTATGTTGTGTTGTGTTGTGTTGTATGTTGTGTTGTATGTTGTGTTGTGTTGTATGTTGTGTTGTATGTTGTGTTGTGTTGTGTGTTGTGTTGTGTTGTATGTTGTGTTGTGTTGTATGTTGTGTTGTCTTACAGTAGGAACATAATCAGTAATGTTAAGTTTCATCCCTGGATGTTTTATTCCTCTGACACCACAGCGATTTACCCACAGTTACAGTTGATTATTATTAATGTAAGAACTACACATTATAGTTTTTTTTTAATCCTTTTACAGTTACATGTTACAGGTACATATCAGGTGAGTTGTGTTTCTGTCCTCATTTGTTTTATATCACTGCTGTAATCAGCCGTTCCTCCACCAGCCTCTCTTTATTATTTTTTTTTTTTTACTGAAGTAGAAGAGTTGCAGCCTGCTCTGTAACGTTACTCAGAGATTGTAAAGGAGCGTGAACTCGGTCCTGAAGACGACGATGCTGCAGCTTCACCTCTAACACTGGGACTATGTGGCGGTTACTACAGAAACAATTACACGTGAAGACAAACGCGTGTTTCACGGCTGCACCTCAGTCTGAGCTTCTCCCTGGTGTAAAAGTGAAGAAGAATAAAAAATAGCGTCTGCGTAAACATCCTCAGGTTCCTGTGTGCGTTCCAGGAGATGATTGTTTTCCAGCAGGAAGTCTGAGGGGAACAGAGCGCTACTGTGTGACCCTCACAGAACACTGAGTCAACCGCAAACAAACAGCTGCTGAGGGCCCAGAGCCAGCGTGGGCTTGAACCCACGACCTGAGAGACCACTCGAGACAGCATGCGTGAAAGCACACTCTGTACGGCGGAGGACTCGCCACTTCCTTTTCCTCTTGTCTCTGTTGTTTGTCGGTTGGAGACTGTGTGTGTGTGTGTCTGTCTGAGTGTGTGTGTGTGTGTTTGGCGTGGGTTTTTTTTGTAATGGCAGACACTGGGCAAATCCGTAACATGGAAGAATCCACCATCAATATTGTCCCTGTCTGAGTGAGTCAGCGGGGCGCTGCAGAGGACCAGAGGAGAACTCTACCTCATCCACGTGTCCAGATACCTGAGCGGAGACGAGGACGTGTGTTGGTACAGATGTGCCCGTATACACGCTCAGGGCTGAAACGGCGCACGCGTGTGAGCCGAGTTTAACGTTCTGACTGTTGCACTTTATTTCAGACGCGTTCCACCTGACGTCAGCTGTCATAAATCCTGACATAAACACACACATATCAGACCCGGTCCCCCAGATGTCTCACTGCTGTCAGCATGTCTGAGTGACTGAGATTAGACCTGAGTCAGTCTGAGTCAGCCGACTGTGTTGTCATGTCAGTTGTTTATGTAGCTTCAGTCAGAGGAAGCAGTTGGATTAGGTGTCTTGCTCAAGGGCACTTCAGTCGTGTCTTATCGGTGTGTGGAGGTTGATCTGGCAACCTCCTGGTCACAGAACTGTTCTGTAACCTCGAGTCATAGCTGCACACTGTGTGTTATATGTTGTGTATTTTGCTATGTTGCATTATACCATGTGATTTTGTGTTATGTCATATGGCATGTTATGTTGTGCTGCATTGTATTGTATTGTTATATTACGTCATGTTGTGTTATGTGTTGTATTGTGTCATGTTGTGTTTTATGTTGTGTTATATGTTGTATTGTGTTGTGCCATGTTGTGTTATGTTGTATTGTGTCATGTGTTATATGTTGTATTGTGTTATATGTTGTATTGTGTCATGTTGTGTTGTGTCATGTTGTATTGTGTCATGTGTTATATGTTGTATTGTGTCATGTTGTGTTATATGTTGTGTTGTCATGTTGTGTTATATGTTGTGTTGTGTCATGTTGTATTGTGTCATGTGTTATATGTTGTATTGTGTTGTGCCATGTTGTGTTATGTTGTATTGTGTCATGTGTTATATGTTGTATTGTGTTATATGTTGTGTTGTGCCATGTTGTGTTATATGTTGTATTGTGTCATGTGTTATATGTTGTATTGTGTCATGTTGTGTTGTGTCATGTTGCATTGTGTCATGTGTTATATGTTGTATTGTGTCATGTTGTGTCATGTTGTATTGTGTCGTGTGTTATATGTTGTATTGTGTTATATGTTGTATTGTGTCATGTTGTGTTGTGTTGTATTGTGTCATGTTGTGTTATATGTTGTGTTGTGTCATGTTGTATTGTGTCATGTTGTGTTATATGTTGTATTGTGTCATGTTGTGTTATGTTGTGTTGTCATGTTGTGTTATGTTGTGTTGTGTCATGTTGTGTTATGTTGTATTGTGTCATGTTGTGTTATATGTTGTATTGTGTCATGTGTTATATGTTGTATTGTGTCATGTTGTGTTATGTTGTATTGTGTCATGTTGTGTTATGTTGTATTGTGTCATGTTGTGTTATATGTTGTATTGTGTCATGTTGTGTTA
>JAOVVF010031910.1:0-11652 GCA_028565595.1 Duopalatinus emarginatus | reverse complement strand
AAGGTCTCAGGTGTCCAAGCAAAATATGTTAAAAAGAGAACTGAAAGAACTAAAGACAGAAGTTGAAACACTTAGACAAACTCTAAAAGATTTCGAAAAGGATCAGGAAGCATACAGACATTGCAAGTTTGTTTCACAGAAGGATTTGGACACAACTAGAGGTAGTGATAAAGAGTTAAGGAGAGAGCTGAAAGCATCCAGGCATAGCGAGAATGTGCATGAGGATTTGGATGCAGCCAGACATGTTGAGACACAGTTATGTAAAGAGCAGTGTGAATTACAAAGCAGAAACATGGAACTGCACGACAGCGAAGAGTCAATAGCCTCATTCAGTACGTTTCACAGAAATCAATAAACTTCTTTATAAAAAGGTTGATTATAATAAATAATACATTTATTTAATAATACATTTACATTTTGTTTCTTGTATGTAGCTTCAGAAAAGCAGAACCATCCTCTAGGAGACGTCTACATGAACTGAACAAAAACATTTAGTGAGTATAAGTATTTTCACATATATTTGCAATTAAGACGCAGAAGGCAGAAGACTGCAATATATGAGTTAAGTAAAGTAACATCACTGTATTCCATCACATGTGAATGCATATTATATGAACATTTAATGCAGAAGCAACATCAACATCAATGCATTTAATTAAGCAATATTTTGTAAGAAATATTTTATTTTTATTCATGTATATTTCCCTCTTATATTTCATTTATTATAGATCATAAAGGAAACAACTACCCGAGTGGAAACCTGGGCTCACAATCAAGACAACTCCAACTTTTCTGAACATACACTGTATATTTTTGTTTATGGTTTTTTTTTTATTTTTTTTTTTTATTTTGCCTACTATAGCAGCACGTGTGAGTGACAGCTGCTGCTCCACTGTTGCTTGGCAACAAGGAGAGGCGCAGTCAGGCGCAGCGCTCCCTTCGAGGACAAAAATGTAACTAGTAAAGCCCAAATAGCGCAACCTTGTTCATCAAATAAGCAAGCTAATAACCACAGGTGAAGTTAAGTTTAGGACCAACAAGTTGCTTACCTTATAACATCAGGATCCAAACAGCTTGGATTTAAGCTGGTCAAATGCCAAATGCATTTTATTATTCCAAGTGCGTCTTTTAAAATTCTATCGAATTCTATGAGTATAGCACATAAAGAGCTTTATTTTCAGTAGCAGCTGACGGTCCGAGCTGTAAACGTGAAACTATTTTAATATTTTTGTTTCAGTAAGAGTATAGCGTATACTGTAGTGTATAGTATATTTTCATTAACTGCCTGAAATAATGTCGCTGAGAAAAAGGACAGGTAAGAAATAAATATACCTGCTTGACTACTTAACTTAAATTATTTGACCTGCTGTTATTCATGATGAGGGTTAAATGTATTTTATATTTTAGTTTTATTGACACAAAAACGAGTCTAAAATAGCCATATATTCTGATATATTCTGATTTTTCCAAATCCTTTCATGCTATACATAATGGATGTAGTAACGTCGGCACTAATATAAGAACAAAAACTTTACAGGTACATTGGTAGCTTTACAGGTAGACTTAGTGTTAAAATAATAGTCTGTGCAAAAAGGATAATGTAATGTAGGTTAGCTCAGGTGAGAACACTGTACTGAGATAAGCATCATGCAAACTGCTTTCTCACGCACACACACAAATCCTCATACACAAACATCTGTTTCTGTCTTTGTAAATGATACATGTAGTAACAAAAAAAAAATTGCTTTAGTTTTTTTTTTTACAGCAAAACGTGATGAATTAAGTAAGTCACCGCAAATTATTGTTTCATTGGTAATTATTTTACTGTTGCTCAGTCAAGTGTGCACTTTAAATTGCAGCTCTTGTTGTTTTTAACTTATATCAGTTAATTTAAATAATGATTAAAGTGTGTGATAGTTAACTACTTAGAGTTTTACCACACACACACAAAGGGCAGCCCTAGACATGTGGTTTACGAATCAGCCTTGTCATATGAAGGTCCACAGTAGGATTCCTGCAGGGACAAGATGCACCTGAAGTGCCCTTGAGCAAGGTACCTAACCCCCAACTGCTCTCCAGGTGCTGTGGATGTGGTTGACCATTGCTCCAGGCACATTTGTTCACCACCTTTGCGTGTATTTCACTGCACCTAATGGCACTCGTGTGCAAGCACAATGGTTAATGAATCACTTTGCTTTATATATGTTTATATATTGGATACTGTAGGTAAAGCGGCACATGCTGAAATTAACAGCACCATTTTATAGTTCATATTTGGATATAAAAGTGGATAGATTGTACTCTGTAAAACTAGTGTATATAAAACCAACTGAAATTAACCCATTTAAAATGTAATTTTATTTTTTATTTGAATGATTCATAAAAAATGTATACTTTATTTTTACAATTGCTTACCTTATATGAGTATTGAAAATGTAGACTTGAATAATTTGCATAAATTGAATAAATCTTTAGAAATCTTTAATTCTCTCTTTTCTTATGTTCTTATTTATTTAAACAGAACCTCTACTCAATAATGGTAAGTGATTTAGTTTATTTATGCTTTATAATTGGCAATACAATATCAGGACTTATACTGCTGTCAGGGATAAAGTGTACAGATACTATCCAGGGCATTGTTAGGACACAATTGTAGGTGTTTATTAAAATCAAAAAGCAGTGTAAAACAGTCAGCGAGTCAGGCGATTTACAGTCACAGGCAGAGACAGGAATTAAGATCAAAAGTATAAGATAACACATAAAATATCACTGAATAAATGGCTTGCTAAAATGACATGTGAATTCCAAATACAAAGTGCATCCTACACGACCAAAAGACAGAGTTTAAATACAGAAACTGAAGCAGGGCAAACTAGATGAAACTAATGAGACATAATCAAGAACATAAAGCAGACAGGGGAACTCAGGAGACAGAGAATTAGTGGGTTATGAAATACAATATCCTGAGGTGCATAACACCAGGGGATCTGGAATGTAGGACCTGAAACGTGTGACATGGAACATGGGTGACACATGGCAGTGACGATGAAGTTTCAAATTGTCAGTTACCTAGTCAGTGTGAAATAAACAATATGGGTTAATGTAGTGGGCTTCTTGCTCCCCTGGTGCATGAGTAGGTCTCTTATGGCAATCCATACTCTATTCTTTGGCTGGAATTGAGAAGTCTCTCCTCTTCTCCGACCTTCATGCTGCTTCTCTCACTTTGATGACTTTTCACACCTGTTCACTTTTCTTAAAACAACTTGTTTCTTATCTCTGTTGTTCTAATGGTAAGGTGGGGAACAAGATGTTCTGCACATACTCTGCCCTTGGCAGATATTTAGCCCACTCATGCTGGTACTTTCCACAGTATATGTGCAGGACTTTTACAAGCTCCTGATAGACATGCTCTACCAGGCTATTTGGGCGGCATGGTCTTGGGTTCAAGTCCCGATCTGGGTGGAGTTTTCACGTTCTCCATGTGGGTTTACTCCAATAGTCCAAAGACATGGAGATTAGGTTAATTGGCTACTCTAAATTACCCTGGTGTACAAATGAATGTGTATAAATGTATGCAACTGTTTATATGCCCAGATATGGATTGGCACTCTATCCTGGGTGAACCTCCTACTGCCCGATGCAGTCCTCCAGCTGGATGGTCACAACATCTGAAAATGACTATTTGACTCCTGAAAACACAGAGCACATGGCTTTTGTAATAAATTGTAAATGGCACAGATTAGCTTATATGCTACATAGTAAATCGGCTGTTTTAATTGGTGAAAGGCAGAACTTCATGGAAGGAGAAAGAATTTGTGTTTGTGTTAAGTACAATTACAGGTGCTGGTCATAAAATTAGAATATCATACAAAATATCTTCCATCTTCCTCTTCACAATACCACATAGATTTTCTATGAGGTTAAGGTCAGGCGAGTTTGCTGGGCAATTAAGATCAGGGATACCATGGTCCTTAAACCAGGTTCTGGTAGCTTTGGCACTGTGTGCAGGTGCAGTCCTGTTGGAAAATGAAACCGGCATCTCCATAAAGTTGGTCAGCAGCAGGAAGCATGAAGTGCTCTAAAATTTCCTGGTAGTGGCTGCGTTGACCTTGTACCTCAGAAAACACAGTGGACCAACACCAGCAGATGACATGGCACCCCAAACCATCACTGACTGTGGAAACTTTAAACTGGACCTCAAGCAATGTGGATTCTGTGCCTCTCCTCTCTTCCTTCAGACTCTGGGTCCTAGATTTCCAAAGGAAATGGAAAATTTACTTTCATCAGAGAACATAACTTTGGACCACTCAGCAGCAGTTTTGTCTTTAGCCCAGGTGAGACGCTTCTTGTTCAAGAGTGGCTTGACACAAGGAATACGACAGCTGAAACCCATGTCTTGCATACGTCTGTGTGTGGTGGTTCTTGAAGCACTGACTCCAGCTGCAGTCTAGTCTTTGTGAATCTCCCCCACATTTGAATGGGTTTTGTTTCACAATCCTCTCCAGGGTGTGGTTATCCAGCCAGCCTCTTTAGCAATTACCTTTTGTGTCTCTTTGTGAGAGACCAATTAAAGGCCTTTGCAGGTGTTTTGAGTTAATTACCAGCCGTCTTCAATATTGAACCTTTTCACAATATTCTAATTGTCTGAGATATGGGGTTTTCATTAGTTGTCTGAACTACTGAAATAAATCAACTTTTTCATGCATTTCTAATTTTATGACCAGCACCTGTATATGTAGCACTCTGGGATGAATGTTTTTGGTAGGTAAACTGTTGAAAAATGTCAAGGCATGGCTGAGAGGCCTCAGACTCCAGAGGGTTAATGGCAAGCAACATTACAGTTCTGCTGAAATAGGCCAACTTGGTCTTCTCCACAAGGCATACTTCTCTCCCTTTGACGTACTACATACAAAAAAATTGTCCAAGATATCTCTTAGAGGATCGATAAACCAATAAGATACTGGGGGCTGCTGATAAACCTTAAGGCATTACCAGACATTCTGAAGACTATCACCTTTTTTTTCTCTACAAAAAGACATGGAAAGACAGGTGTACCCATGATTTAGAGCCTTGCTGATGTATTTTTCCATCAGCGGTGGTTTGGTACCATACAGGGATAAATGTGTCCTTGCTGGGGAGTGCACGCTAGGAGCAAGTGCTACTCTCTGTGAGGAGGGAGACCACTGGCCTTTGTTTTATTTAAAATGTTGTGGAGATCTTAGAACTCTGATGGGATTATAATCTGACTGTCAGTGTTCAGACTTTCAATACTTGCAGCGCATGCATGGAGCTAGGGGAGCCAAAGGCACATCTGATACCAGGCCAAGGATCATGCTAGGATTTCCACTGACTGCCAGTATATGATTGGGTCTTGTAGCTGCATACATGGGAGCCCCAAAAATATAGGATGGCAAGTTGACACAAGAAGGGAGATGGTTTTATAATAGACAGCACCAGCTCATTAGCTGAAGTGGGTTGGTGCTACACATGATGACCCCATTCCTGATACAACCCCTGTCTTGCATGGCTCAAACACGCAGATTACATTGGAGCAAGGTTTCCAGCTGCAGTCGTCACTCCACTTTAACATCTATAAGAATTCCTTCAGCCCCAGAATCTATAAGAGCAGAAACACAAATGACATCCCCTGAGAGACAAATCTGCCCTAGGATCATATATTCATTGTGAATGAATAGTTTTGCCTGTCAGGTAGTTTCTGCCAGGATGTTACTGGGCGTGTTCTTGCAGAAAACTGGGCTAGTAAAAGCCATAGCATAGTTGTTCACTAGTTGTAACTGTACCCCACTGTACATGATTGAAATGACAATAAAAAACATTTGACTTAACTTCCTGCTAGAGACAGGCAGGTCTACTCCAAACCCTCCTCATACCCAGACAAACCTGGACCCACATGTCTGCAAGTTTTTTATGCTGCATTTTGTGTGGGCTCATGGGATGCCCAGTGACTTAGTGTCTGCATCAGGTCGGTTATTTATCAACTTCTCCTGCCTTGATCTAGTCCACCCCAACTTTCATGTGTTGTGCCTCAAGATTTCATGTGCAAAAACTGTGCTGCCAGCCTAAAGACATCATCCCTAGAGGAGGGGGTGCTGTAACAGGCCATGCTGGAGCGCCATCAACCAGTAAAGGGTAGCATAAACATGCAGCAAGAACAGCAACACAGAAGAACTCCAGATTCCAGAATACCCTAAAAAAGTAGACATCTGTATAGCTGAATTTTCATACAGTGTTTGTAGCTCAGCAACTTGTCACATTTTTGTAGAGGGGCGACCCCGTTGTAAGGCTTCTGCTGTGGTATTTTGCAGGCTTTAAAAAGAAGTCCTAGACAAAGGGTGGGGTGCAGGTCATCGACCTGATATAATCTAATAAGACAAGGACTCAGAACAAGAACAGTTTTGTGGTTTTAAAGTTTTTCTGTGTCTGTCCACATTATTCCAGCATCCATTTAGTTTGTCCTTTTTACCTCACTCAGATCTCGGTAGTGCACTGGCAGAGACAAGATCACACATGTTGGGATTGTGTGTTTAAGTCCTATTCTGGCTGTGCCTGTTGCACACAGTGTAATTGCAATATTTTTTTATCACCACTATTCCACAATCACATGCCTTCCTTGTCCTCACATGTTTCAGCTGTAAAAAATGGAGCCTGGTCCCCTTCCCTTAGTACACACAGCCTTGGAACAACTATGCAAAGCACAGTTCTTCACCAAACCTGACCTCCACAGTGCTTACAGTCTCATACAGATCAGAGAGAGGATGAATGGAAAATGGAATTCAGCACCACATCTGGGCACTGTGAATTTTTGGTGATGCTGTCATAGCGTACACTGATGATATTTTGATATACTCAGACAATCTAGAGACAAAAATGGCATTCACAACATCACCTGTTCTTCCTCATCCTGACACAGAAAAACCTTTCATCCTAGAAGTGGATGTTTCCAACTGTCACGTGTCCCTCCATCCCTCAAGACTCTTCTGTCAATGTTTCATCAGTTATAACAGACTGCATTACCCAGAATCTGATCACATGACACCCAACCCTAGTCACGTGTCCACTTACTGGTCCCAATCACCTGATGACTGATTGTTTTCACCTGGATGTCCACCTATTTATGTCCGTCATTTGCCACATTTACCCGCTTTATTTGCATCACTAAGCGCTTTCTCTCTGTTTATCCTGTTTTTCTGTGTATGACCCTTTTTGCCTTATCGACTCTGATATTTGCCTTGCCTATATTGTTCTGTTTGCCTGGTACTGTACTCTCCAAAACAGATTTTGGCGGGCCTTCATGCACCAAGATATGCAATGTCAGGTCGTGCACGGAATGCACCCAACGCAAGGTTCCGAGAACCCTTCCAGCACGCACCTTGCTATCAACTTCGTCAAAAAGTAACACTACTATACTTGCTATTATTGATCGATTTTTCAAGGCTGTACATTTTGTCCCTCTGCCTGAATTCCCCACGGCATTGGGAATGTGACCGGGGACCGCAATTCACTTTACATATCTGGAAGGAGTTCACGGAGGGGCAAGGCATATCAGTGAGACTTACATCCAGCTATTACCCCAAGGCTAACAGGCAAGTAGAAAGATGAATCAGGAGCTGGGCCATTTCCTCAGAACATACTATTCCTCCATCTGTCAAGATTGGGCTAAGCATTTCCCCCCTGGGTGGAGTATTGCCAGAACTCATTGAGATACTTGTCTACCAAATTTACCCCTTTTCACTGTGTCCTAGGGTACCAACCCCCATTATATCTGTAGGATGCTAACCGTAGCAACAACCCCACAGTGTTTCAGTGTATGCCAAGCAGTTGTCCGTATGGAAAGTTCTGGTTACATTGGTCCATACAAGATAGTTAAAAAAGGTCAATGATGTCTCCTATGAACTTAAACTGCTCAATCTCTGTCGCCTTTCTCCAGTTTTCTCCCAGTTAAAGCTCTCCGTTCTGTGACTTCCATGTTTAATCTTGACCTTGTTTTGTTCGATTTTTGCTATTGTCCTGCCTGTGATACTCTTATGTGACTTATGGGACTGTCTGCCTTTTGCTGCTGTTAATAAAATACCTATAAATGTTTCCCACTTGTCTCTGGCGAACTGGCAAACTTTTAAAAGCAAATTAGGTTATTGTCTGTGTTAGGACTCAGACACGGAGGTAGAAAGCAAATGTAGATTTATTATAATAGCAAAAACAAAGAGAATTAAAGCCGCTAGCGGCCTTGGTCGGGCCCTCGCACATGTGGATACACAACACGTGACATTCTGCCACCCAACAATATTTTGTATAGTTTCAGAGAAATCTTTCAATCCATCACTTTTGTTTTTTGGCAATTTCCTGCTTGGCCAGATGGTGGCGCTGTCCTAGGCATATGAATTACACAAGTGAATATCATCACAATCATGACATACAATATTTTGTAAAATTTTAGATCAATCACTTAAAGCAATGTCTGTCAAAAAAAACCTATTTCTGACAAAATGTCTGCTTAACCAGCTGGTGGCGCTATAACAGTCAGGCACATTGGGTGTATGGATATCATGATCATCGTCATATCTATTAACCTGAGAAGTCTTCAACAATTAATTCAATGTACTGTGATTTTATGACACACTTCCTGTTCATGTGGCAAGGTATAAAAATCATACAGCCATTTCAACATATTACAAGATTTTAAAAATCCCTTCGCAATTTAACATCAGCAACATCTTGGCATCATGTATACCAAATTTCACATGAATCTGATGAACCGTCTATGAGGAGTAGGTTAAAATTCATCAGGTGTCAAAACACACATGTTTAAAACGCTATTCTTTCCTTGGCCAGTCGGTGGCGCTATACCAGACAGGTATCTTGGGTGTGTAGAATTTTTCAGGAGTTTTCGTGCATGGCAACTACCTCAAAAAAGTCCGAATCGGATGGGAAAAGAAAAATAAATAAATAAATAATAATAATCCAAAGAAAAACAATAGGGCTTCGCACCGATCTGGTGCCAAAGGCTGTTCGGCCTCGTGCACCTCGGTGCTCGTGCCCTAAAAAACGAGAGGGCTAGCGCAGAGTGTGGAGAGAGATCCGAGGGAGAAAACGAAACTAAAAATGCTCGCGGGCGTTGAACGCTCAGAAGATCTCCAACGGGGACTTGTAGGGAAGGAGGGGAGGAAGAAATCTCTCCAACACTCTGGCTAATTACTGAGAGCTAATTACGAGCTCTCCCCAAATGAGCGCCAGGTGTGTTTAATCTCTGGCTCTGTGGGCGCACTCAACCTCACCGATTATCGTCTCTTTGGCGGCCCTCTGTGGCCACTGACGTGACAGTCTGTAGCATTGTAGTGAGGTATGCTGGCAGTGCATACATTCAGACAACAGAACAAGGATAATCCATATTCTGTGTCTAATATACAGACAAGGGTCTTAATTGGATAACAAGGACATAGAAAAGGCAACACTTATATACTTGAATATACAATACAATTTGTGATGAGACAATGAATTACCGGAACATATATATTGTAGTGTATAGAACTATAGAAAGGCGAACAAACCAATGCCGGACATCCGTGGAGTCAGGACAAAAAAACACAATAAAAGCACATGAAAAAAAAGCATTGTGCTTATTGTCTTGGAAACTGTGAAACACTTAGAGAGTTAGTAACCTATGCAAAATGTCCATTATTAGCAGAAGGACTGGAGGCAAGCATTTTTCAACCACTAAATAATGTTTATATATATATATATATTTATTTTTTTTTCTCCCATGTTCTATTTCACTTACCTCTTATCATGTAAGCAATTAGTAATGAAATATTTTGTCTTGCTTCACAGCACAGTATGAGGAAGGCGAATTATGTAAGTGAGCTATTTAGAGTTCTTTTATAAGTGTAAAGGATGAAGGTACAGTGATATGATGTGTGACTATTAAAATAATTCTGTTATCCTTAATAATTTTATTGTTTATGGTCATAGTTTATACACAAATAACAAAACTTATATTTTTCAGCTTATCAAACTGGAGCCAGATTCTGTAAGTTAATTCTTTAATGTTTATGTTTATCTTTATGTTAAGAGCCATGACTCAATCTTTCAAGCCCCATGTTAAATGTGGTTATTCTGGCATACTCTAAACAAGTTTCCAAACAAGTGAGAGACATAGAAAACTGAGAGATACGTATATACAGTGTTTCCCAATGTCAAGTATGCTTTCTAGGTAGATTTAGACCTTTCTAGGTTCTTCCAAGTCAGGCCCTTTAAAAACTAGGCAAGACTTCTTCCAATCGTTTGAAAAGCACATAATGGAACAGTCTGGTGAGTGTGCATCTACATTCAAATTATGTGTGCATAGGATAGTGACTGCTGCACATAGGATTGTGGGTACTTTAAGAACAACTTGATTTAATGACATGGCATGCATTTAGTATCCTGCCCTTAACATTACAGTGTGTAAACTGCAACCTTTTGGCATGCAATGTATTAATGTTTAATTATATCTAGTTATATATGACAGTGTTAGTATATGCAAAGGGTCATACAAATAGTAAACTGTTGTACCCTCTCACCTAACATTTAGGTTATTTTAGGGAAAAATGGAGTGGGATAGTTATAATTCCAGGTAAAACAGACAGACAGTATCAAGCAGTGATTATCTATAACAATTGACAGGCATTTAGGCATAGGTCTTAACACAGATGTAACAGAAAATTAGGGAATATGGAATATGAGAGCGTAGGCCTCAAAAGGTCACATTAACAATGAATAAGTCAAAAGAACACAAGGATGTATAAAGAGAAACTAATCAAGGGTTTAATATAGATCATCTGTATAAAAATAGGAAACATTTTAACTAACATCAGAATAATGAATAGGAATTAAAAGTAAAAGAAAATCTGTATTATTTAACTGTACACAAAATTGGTATCTCTCCCTTACTTGTTTCTTTTACCACTTACATTGTAAGCAAATACTAATTTTTGCACTTATGAGATATATTTTCTTGTTTCACAGTACAAAGTGAAGATGGATCAAGTAATGAAGATAAATCAAGTGAGTGACATTTTTCGAGTTGTTTAATAAATGGATATGGATAAGGGGTACAGTGATTTAAACTGTGACCATTTCATTATGTTATCCTTTTTATTGTCTTGTTTATGTCAATAGTGTATGCATAAATAACAAAACCTTTATTTTGCATGTATAGGGGTCAGATCACTAGCCATTGTAGATTTCCAATTATTACTCGCCTAAAGCTTGGAAGTTACAACTACAAGCAGTTCAGAAGGCATATTTTACAGAAAACTTTACATCCTATTTAACACAGTGGTTCTCAACCGGTGCCAGCTCTCGCTGCACTCAAAACGAAATACCTCAATCGTGCACAAATCGAGGATGATTTGAGACTGTGTTTATCAGACATTGTACCAAGAATCGAGGATCTTTGCTAAGCAAAGCAGGCTCAGGTTCTCACATTAACATCGCATACCTGCAATCTTAATAATAATAATAATAATAATAACAGCAAAACATGTAACTTTATAGTTACATAGTTACCACTACTCAGAATAATAATAATAATAATAATAATAATGATAATAATAATAATAATAATAATAATAATAATAATAATAATAATAATAA
>JAOVVF010031909.1:0-10000 GCA_028565595.1 Duopalatinus emarginatus | reverse complement strand
TCTTCTATGGGATCAGACCGATGCCTTGGCACCAGATTCCACAGTAAAATCTTGTGAAGTCCATGCCTTGATGGATCAGGTGGTGTTAATGCTATGGCTGGTTATTTTTCTCTTTTTCTGCACCGTCGATATGAAAACAAGGCTTCATAACACTGGAGTTTTAACTGTCATTTCCCTGAATCTCTCCGGTCAGGGCGTGGAAGGAGCTGCAGCCGCAGCACACGCACTGTCTCTCCCTGCCGAGGCCTACGGAAATGACGTCAGTGCATTCGGAGTCCTAATACTGCATATTACTGTTAGTTCTACACAGTACTAATGGAGCGACTGCAAGTGTGTCATTTTGAATTGTTGTCTCGCCCGCAGGCTCAGCTGGAGGTGATGTGGGCCATGAAAGCCTACAACCATGCAGAGGTTTACTTCAATGTAAGTGACTGAGGATGTTTTCTCTTTTACACACGTGTTTGTTTATTATGTGGTGTCTTGGAGAGGAAGGATGAGCAGGCCAGTGATGAGAAACGGTGAAATCAGCCTTGTGACCGGAAGGTCATGGGTTTGTACCCCGTATCCAACAAGATGCGACTGAAGTGCCCTTTAGGAAGGTGTGGATGGGTCAGATTCCTCTGTGTGCAAGCGCAGTAGTCCAATCACTTCACTTTCACTTTACTTTTACTATACCTTTATATCGACACCTCCACATTCATCTGCTGTAAGAGATTAAAATCCTCCTCCGAGTCATGGTGAGTATCCTGAAGTGGTGGCCGTTTTATTAAAGGTTCAGATTAATTCCATTTAATAAGTGACCTGGACTATTCATTGACCACTGTGCACACAGAAGAATTCCACATTTAACACATTTGTGAAGTGAAACACACTCAATAGGGGCAGCAAGCACACTTGCCTTAGCAGTGGCCATCCCTATACGCGGCAGCCGGAAGCCTGCGGTCAAGGAAACCGCCTTGGGACCTAATGGTCCCAGGTTCGAGCCCCACAGCTGACCAGGCTTGACTGAAGTGCCCTTGAGCAAGGCAACTAACCTCTAAATATTCTCTGGGTGCTGCAGATAAAAGGGGCTGCCCACTGCTCTGGGCATGTGTACTTACAGCCCCCTAGTAGGGCTGTGCGATATGATCAAAATTTCATATCTCGATATAGGTCTATTCATATCCCAATAACGATACTTATCACGATATAGTAGATTTCTGTAAATTCAGTATATTTTTTTTTAATGAAATGACTACGTGGATGGAAAAAATGAATTCTATACATTGAATTATACAACATTTAGTTCCGACTCTGCAATGTGATTGGACGAGAGATGTTCTTGAATTAAAAATATTTTCTGTCGTATGGTGTGCATTGGGAATTAACTCTTTAATCGTTTGGGTCTGGGGTTTGTTTTGTACACTCGACTCGTTGTACTGTTTACCGTGATCATTGAGAAGGTGGTAAAGGAGGTTAGTGGTGTTTGGGAACTGATTTGTGGCATAGCTTGCAAAGTATAGTTTTTTTTTTTTTTTATACCCAAACTATGTCCATGTGACAGAACCAGTTCCTCTTTTAGGTACAAGCTCCTTGTTTTGTGCTCGCCGGTCTGGGTCTCGCACCTGTTCAGAACTCCAGCACAACAAAATAGATGATAGAGCATGAGAGTTATTTTCACAATGCACACGACATACGACAGAAAATATTTTTAATTCAAGCTATATTCTAGAACATCTCTCGGCCAATCACATTGCAGAGTCTGAACTAAATGTTGTATATTGTAATTTTTCCATCCATGTGGTCATTTAAAAAAAACAAACAATTTTACAGATCAAACAAATCTACTATATCGTGATAAGTATCGTTATTGGGATATGAATGGACCTATATCGGGATATGAAATTTTGATCATATCGCACAGCCCTAGCCTCCAGTGTTCACTACTGTGTATGTGTGTTTCATTGCTCAGATGGTTCAAATGCGGCGGTCAGTTCCACTGCGCGGTGGTCAAAAGAGCGAGTCACTAGACGCCTTGCTCAAAGACATTTCAGTCGTGTCATGTCAGTTCTGGGATCGAACCAGCGAGCTTCCTGGCACAATGCTGTTTTCTCAACCACAAGCCAATAGTGTCAGCGGTTTCTCCTCATACTGCTACTGCACTGTATCTCCGTGCGTATAGGAAGATTTTGTAAATAGGAAGATGTCAGCACACACTGTATAACTCTAAAAGCTCAGACTGCTCTTCTGTGTGATGTCTTTCACAGCTGATTTCTTCTGTGGACCCGAAATTTCTGAAACTCACGAAAACAGACGACTTGATCTATTCCAAGTTTAGGGAAGACTTCCCAGACTTCAATATCAAGATGCTGGATCCAGAACTGCTCAAGTCGGCAGAAGCGAAAGAGGTTTGCTGTTTATCATCATCAAATCCACGAGTGTCTAAAAATGCTTGTTGGATACCATAATGACCACATATTCGATTCCTGGTCAGGGAAGTGAGTACTTGGGGGCAGCCGTAGGCTTGTGGTTAAGGCACCAGCCTCGGGACCAGAAGGTTCTAGGTGCGAACCCTGCAACCGGCAAGACTCGACCGAAGTGCCTTTTGAGCAAGTGACCCCTAAATGCTCCCCATGGATGAGGGGCTGCCCACTGCTCTGGCCATGTGTGCTCACTGCCCCTAGTGTTCACTAGAGTGTATGTGTGTGTTTCACTGCACAGATGTGTCGGATGCAGAGGTCAGAATAGTAGTTATTTAAATATATTAGACCTATGAATCCACGTGACATACACAACACACACAAAGAATATAGATTTTTGCATTTACTGTATTCTTACAGGTACATTTTATTAAAAAGCTGCCTGTATATTTCACAGGGTGACACTCATGGCTTGGGGTTGCATCTGATGTGTTAGCAATTGTTGATGTAGACTATTCAGTAAAAGTGAAAGTGAACCACTTTATTGACCATTGACCTCCGCATTTGTGCAGTGAAACACTAGGGGTGCCGTGGCCTTGTAGTTAGGTAACCAGTCCTGTGACGGGAAGGTCCTTGGTTTGATCCCTGAAATGGACAAGACACGACTAAAGTGCCCTTGAGCAAGGCAGGTAACCCTCTAAGTGATCCCTGGGCACCGTAGCTTGGGTCTGCCCCCAACTCCGGCCAAGTGTGTTCACTGCCTCCTAGTGTTCACTAGTGTGTGTGTGTGTGTGTGTGTGTGTGTGTGTTTCACTGCACGGATGGGTTAAATGCTCAGGTCACATTCCTCTGTGTGTAAGCACAATAGGCAACTTGGTTTACTTGCACACTTGCCTGCAGCAGTGGGCAGCCCCTATCAGGAAACAGTTGGTGGTTAGGTGCCTTGCTTAAGGGCACTTCAGTCAAGGCATGATTAGTTAGTTGCAAAACAGATTAGAACAGATTAGTTATCTGCAAACACGTTTAAATGTAAATGTAAATGTTTGCCACCTTATTATGCAATAGCTGTGTGCCAGGCGGTTTTTGAAATATTTCGTCATAGTGAGCGACTGGCTGTGTCTGCTTCTGAAGACTGACTCCTGAAGTCCACTCGCTTTAGCACTCATTATTATTCTGTTGCAGAAATGGAGGCCTTTTTGTAACCACTTTGAAAAACTGGTGGAAGATTTTAACTACGGGACGTTACTGCGTCTGGACTGTGAGAAGGACTACACAGAGGAGAACACGATATTCGGTATGTTACCATAAAATACGCTGCTTATCATCATTCATTTACATTTAAGGCATTCATTGGTATCCAAACAAATAAACAAAAGACCTGCTCACATGGGCATAAAGCTTACATACCTGGCCGTCGACCGAGGGAAATTGTTACCTTAGGGACGTAATACTGTCAAATGTCTTTAATACTGGTTTTGCATCAATCAGCCATAATTGATAGTCATGTTACAGTGACACCTGTTAAAGCAGTGGGATATGAACAGTCGGTTCTCGAAATTGATGTGTTGGAAGCGGGAAAAATGAGCATCTGAGTGACTTTGACAAGACATCTGAGCATCTCCAGAACAGCGGGTCTTGTGGTGTGTCCCAAAATGCACTGGTCAATTCTACTAAAAGTGGTCCAAGGAAGGACAGCTGGTGAACCGGAGACAGGGTCAGGAGCCACCCAAGAATCACTGAATGAGTAGGGGAGGTAAAAAAAAAGTGTAGCACATCTGGTTTGATCTCACAGAAGGTCCAAGGAAGGATTTGTTATCATGTCTTAGTGCCACATACCACAGAACATAATCACTAGGCCTTGTGGGGTCCATACCCTTATAGGTCAGAGCTGTTTAGGGAGAGTGTTTTATTGTTCTGGTTGATCAGTGAAAGGTTTAGAATAGCAGAATAGGAAGGATTTGGTTTGTTGGTTTAAGGCACAAGGGGGCGCCACTAAGCTACACTGCAAAATCTGTTATTTCACAGTACAGCAGTCCCTCTCGTGTTTTATTGCTGATATCAGTATATAACATAACTGTGTGTGCAACCTTTGTATATCTTATAACCTCTGTAGTAGGGTTTGGCAATTAATCAAAATATAACTTGAAATGGACATTCAGACCCTCTAATCGACATGATCTTGCCCATGTCGGTTTTTAAATTTCTTTTAATCCTTTCCCTGCAGTGAGTGTTTATATACTGTCACTTTAAGAATATGTTACTGCATGTCTAGTCATTTGACTCATCACTGTCTAGTCTTCAGCAAGAAGGGGTCATGGAGGTGAACTTAAATACAGGACCGAGTGCACAGCTTGTACTAAAAAAGTGTGGCGTCTGTTGTTTGGGTGCATTTTGGTTTCAGTGGTTTTCAGTCATTTCTAATTACATTAAAACTAAAATGTGACCTTTTGCGTAAGGAGTTTTCATTTTAAGTGATGGGCTTTGATTGCAGTTGTTCAAAATATTCAATAAATAACCATAATTAGTTTGTGTGTGTGTGTGTGTGTGTGTGTGTGTGTGTGATTGTCTTTGTAGACAGGATGAGAAAGATATGTAGAAAAAGTATCTAAGCTTTAATACTTTGTTAGTAAACTAAGAACAAAAAAATGTTCATTAATCATAATTGAGGAAAAATTGAGGTCATATCTATATATTTATATGTGGGCTATGTCCGGAACATGGTTGCCATCTTGAAAGCCACCATATTAGATCAAGGGCAAGTGTGTGTGCGTGCTTGTGTGTGCGTGCTTGTGTTTGCGTGCGTGTGCACCTGCGTGCGTGTGTGTGCGTGTGTGTAATTGTGGCATGGTTCTATGGGAGTAGGAACAATGACGAGGTGGGAGGCTTTGTTTTTGTTTTGTTGGGAAAACTATTGTACATTTACATCAAAGGACACGGATGACACAGGGCAGCAGGGATCTGCGGTTGTGGGTTTAAACCTTGCTCTGGTTTCTGACTGTGAGGAGTTCGTCAGGTGCGCCGTTTTTTCCCCAGCTCTTGAAAAACACACATGGTAGGCAAATCGGATGTGCTTAATGCCCCTAGGTGTGTGTGAGGAAATGGGTTTGTGTGGTACGGCTCCGGACAGACCGCGACCCCGATGGACTCAGCTGATTAGATAATGACTGTCTGACAAATCACGCAGGCGGGAATGATTATGCTTACCTGCTTCTCCCGACTCTCAGCCATAGGATTGTTTTAGTTGATTTGTATCTATATCTAATTCTGTTGCTACTGTTTCAGCCACCAGAATCCAGTTTTTTGCCATCGAGATCGCGAGAAACCGCGAAGGTTACAACGATGCTGTCCACAACGCCGGTATGAAGATGAAACAGCAGAAGAAAGAACAGAGTTAACACACACAGCATCACACTTCAGTAGCCTTGTTCTCAGATTTTAGGCCTTGTGTTTTTTTTTTTGTTTTGTTTTTTTTTTTGCAAGTACTTTGCATAGTACATTCGTACTATGCACATGATTTCATATTACATAATAAAAGCCTTGCGTAAATTGAAACGGAAGCAAAACTGCTCAGCACATGTATTTAAAACAGGTTCGATGTCTGTAATTAAAGTTTTTTTCAGTGTAAGAAAGTATTTTGTTGTGGTTTTGCTTTTGTTTTTTCATCATGACGGACAAACCCCCTGAACAAGCCCTCAGTATTTCATATTTTCTGTTAGAAATGTAAGTTCTGCTTCATGTATAATCATCTTGAGCTACATGGACATATTAAATGTATACTAAAACTGTGGACCGTCTCCTGTTTCTTCACAGTTCAGAGATGGTTACCTTTGCAGGCATAACTCACAACCTGTCATTCACATCATGAAATCATTTAAACATGATGTTCCGTATGTTATATACTGCTTATCTTCTTTTATTTACATCTGATACATGCACTGGAATCCGAACAAATATACGAACAACACTGTGTAAACACTGCCTGAGTGTAAACTTAGATACTAGGCGTGTAAGATTTTTTCATAAAATGTTTTCATTACTCGTTATACACCAACAAGCCATAGCATTTAAACCACAACTATGCACAGGTGATGTGAATACCATTGATTGTCTTATTACAATGGCACCTGTCAAGGGATGGGATATATTAGGCAGAAAATGAATAGTCACTTCGGTCTGATCAGACAGATAGATCTGTTGCTAACGTCTTGGTCCCAGATAACACAGAACAAATGTTAAAACAGGTTAGATGTCTATTTTTTTTAGTGTACTAAAATATTTTGTTTTGTCATTATAATGAATAAACCCCCATCATGCTCTCACTATTTGATATTTTTGCAAGTAATATACTTCGTGTATAATCATCTTGAGCTACATTCACATAAATGTATAATATGTATACATAGATGTACTGTATATTAAGCTGAGGAATGTCTCCAGTTTCATTACCGTTTGGAGTTGGTGATCTTTCAAGTCATAACTCACAACCTGTCATTCATGTCATAAACTAGGGTCACAGTTTGTCTAGAGCTCACCTGGAATCATTGTGCACAAGGCAGGAATACATTTTTTATTATTTTATTACTACTCATTTCTAACCTGTTTTTGGTCTCTAAAGTTCTACAGCGAGTTGTTGCCTCCCAGCTGCAAGATGTTTTATTCAGGTTTTTGCCCCAGTTACTGGTAAGTCAACTCTTGTCTATATTCATAATAATCTCCTTCTCTTTCCTGACTGGGTTTGCTTCAATTCTACTTCCGCTCAGCCTTACTGCACACTTCAATACAGTGAAACATAACATTCTAATCTCATGACTGTCCAGTATCATCCTTACTTCCACTGATCTGTCCTGGTTCAGATCCTTTTTAACAGACAGGTGCTAGATCATTTGTATTCAGAGGCACAAGTCGAAAACTGCTTATGTAACTCATGGTATTTCCCAGGGCTCTGTTCTTGGCCCTCTGCTTTTTATCAGCTATTAAGTTATAAGTTAAATGCTAAGAAGACTAACTTAATGATTGTGAATACCAAGTCAGAATATTTCTGTCTGCGTAATATTGCTTGACTTCACCCTATGCTGACTTCAAAAAGGGAAATTGATTACTGAACATTTACATTATGTTTATATTTATTGCATCAGGCAGACACTCTTATCCGGAGCGATTTACAGAAGTGCTTAGTCTGTAACTTGGAATGTCCGAAGCCAATGCAGATAAACCAGATTAAAATTACTTAAAGCTAGGATACTGCCAGAAATGAGCCATACAAATAAAACTTAACCAAAGTCCAAATGCCTGAAAGTACTTCTAACCTATACACAGACTGTGTAGAAAATAAGACAGTAAATATAATACTGCATTGATCGAACCCAGGATCTTTCAGTAACAAGACTCGTTTCCTAACCACTAGGCCACAGCTGCCCCACAGACACAAAGAGGCGTTTGAAGACTGAAATGTTCCACTAAATGAAATCCACCCGCTCCCAATAAAGACGTTACATTCCCTGACCATTTAGGTTCTGGAGATAAAGTTCCCATTTTTAGTACTAAAGTTGTAGCACCTGTATCTACTAAGAACGGGACAATTTTGCCAGCTACTTCTAGCTCTACTCTTGGCAGTGCAGAAGGTTTTGTTAAAAGCATTTGATAATCAAGGACAGTCTTAACAGTGTCAGTGTGTGAAAACTGTGTTTCTACTGGTTCCTGTATGACTCATTCCTCTTCCCCTTTAACCTGAATGTCCCTTGGGGGTTTGTTTTTGGGGCACTGGGCAGCAATGTGTTCAAGTTTATCACAGTTATAACACCTGTATCACGAGTAGTCCTTTTGTTCTGATCCACCGCCTCTGCCTCATCCGTGCCCTCTCCCAAGTCCTCCTCCTCTTCCCTGTCCTCTGCCTCCTTCTCCGAAACAAGTTTTTGCAGCTTCCAGTACTGCACACTGGAGCTGGTATTGCACTCTTTCTTTCTTTTGATGTACTTTCTTATTCAGTCTTTTCTCTGTGTGTGCTGCATATCCGAGCACGGTTTGCAACCGACCCGTGTCAACTTCCACACAGTCACCTCTTACTTTCATTTGTATTTCTGATATTAATCCACTCTGATGACTCTCCCAGGGACTTGTTTCATTGCCTGGATACGAATCAGGTTTCTGTAATCCAGAGTGAGCAGCATGTATTTGCTCCAATGTAGATATTCAGTCACTGTTTGTCCTTCCCTCTGTTTACACTGAGAGAGTTTAGTCAAGTTCAGTCTTGCTGGAACGGTGGTTGTAATCCTCTAGAAGACTTCAAACTCCTTCAAACTCCTGCGTCATGTAACACATCCACTTGCAGGGGTAAATTTCACTGCACTTTAGTCCATTTCAGTTTCATTCTGTATGTACATGCTTTTGACAGTTCATTTATCAAAGGTTTCCAGCCATCCAAAACATTCTCAGTTTTTCCACGAACTTTGGTCCTCCCTCCGAAAATGGAGGAAGATCATCACATACATAGTCCACTCTATTGGGACTCCATTGGGACCCATCAGTTGGATGCTGGGCAACTGAAACATTCTGTTCTCAGGAGGAGAACGTGGAGGTGGAGGGTCTTGGAGAAAGAAGGAGGGCGCAGATGGTTCAGGACCAGTCGGAGCATTCGCTCCTTCCTGAAGTCTCTTTACTTGTTCTTCTAATTCGCTCTGGTTTTTGCGGAAGAAACTTGAATTCATCCTCCTTCTTCTTCGGATGATGGCTGCTCACTTCCTTGTGCATCTTACTAGGAATGTAGTCATCCAGGGACTCTTTCTGTAAATTCAAAAACTTGCCACAAGTTACTGTTACATTTTTAGTGAGATGAGGTGTATGTTTGCGTTGAGGTTTATACGCATGATTAGTTTTATCTGCTTTATTTTGTGCTGCCTGTCTCCATTTAGCATAAGCATGCCAGTTTGGTTTCCCCTTTATTTTATGTTCTTTACAGTACTCTCCAGTACTTCATCATACTTATTTTGTTTCGCTTGTAGTTGAGTTTTAATTATAAATTATTATATAATATATTTATATTTATAATTATTATAAATATACCACACAGGCAGTATTTTAGTACGCCACACAGACAGTACTTTGTTACCCCACACAGGCAGTATTTTAGTACGCCACACAGGCAGTACACATTACTTATTCTAGGAGTGACATAGATTATAAGTACCCCACACAAGCAGTACACAGCACTTTTTTCCATAAACTTATTTCTAAAAATGCAGTCAACCCACACAGAAATTTGGGAAGTTTTTTTACCCAGTTCTTTTCACCAGATTCCATCTTGCCATGGACGGGAGATCGGGAGTGTCCCTGCTTCCTCAAACTCATGAGTTAGGGCACAAGGTGTGATCAGTCCCTTTCCACTGGAAACGCTCTCCCAATCACGACGGTGTGGAATCCTGCTGACTACGCCAAACTGTGGTGGGAAAAAGATCTTCTTCGCTATAATGAAGAGGACTCTCTCAGTAGGTTGATGCAGGTAGAAAACAGTTTATTCCTCAGAGTATTTCTTGCTGAGAACCCTTCACTGGCTTCCTGTAGCAGCTCGTATCAGATACAAAACCCTGATGCTGGCCTACAAAGCC
>JAOVVF010031908.1:0-11655 GCA_028565595.1 Duopalatinus emarginatus | reverse complement strand
GTAATATGTAGTAATTGTTGGCAAATTGCTGTGGTATAAGAGGAATAAAACATTCTGGGACATGTTAGCGCACCATATCTATGTTGATTAAGTTCCTACACAGTACACCCCATCACGATTTATTCCGTATTTATGAAACTAAACATCTAGTCATATTAAAGTGGATCAGCAGATATTAATGCTGGGCTTTGGACATTATCCCCACTCAGATGCAGTGTGCAACTTGAAGATGGACCAAGGCAATTGTTTTGCCCGCAATTTAATGTATTACTATGACAGTGAGGAGAAAGTCTGCCGTCTGTTTCTTTATGGAGGCTGTCAAGGAAATGGCAACCGTTTCGAAAGGAAAGAAGACTGTGAACGCATGTGTCGAGGTCAGTTCTCTTCTCTTTTCATCCCTCCCCTTTTTATTCCCTTTTATATGCGCCTTTTATAGGCCATATCCATTATCTTCTTTTGTAGGATATGCAGGTTTTCAGTTTATTGAAGTTAAACATTAACGTTTATACACTTCAGCACAATGTGTACAAACATGGCAGGCCACATTACAACTATTACAAAGATCCATACTGGGAAAAAATACATACAATCTTAACAAAATTATTATTTTTGCCATACAGCTAAAGAAAACTTTCCTAATTCTCTAAGCATATACCTCTATGTTTCTATTGTTAATTTTATATAGTCAGTCAGACAAAATAGCAACTTTCCACTAATTTAAAAACGATGTTATTACCCAAATAGCAAATTTGATATGGCCCATATACTGCATGCAATGATGGCACAGAAGGGGGCCAGATGAAGATGCTGGAACTCAAAGCCTTTAAAGGGCCACATTTAAGCCACCTTTAAACCACTAGTGCCCGAAATGGCCAACAAATTAACCACATGTACAATCATGCCAGAAATTACCCAGATATGCTTAAACCCTTTAGTATTATAATAGAAAATAGGTTGATTAATGTTCCTTGACTGTTCTAGCATAAATATGACAGAAACCAGGATATGCATATGAGAAATATTTGTTCTTTAAAACATCATCAAATCAACTTTGGTTTTATGCAGTTAAACTAAAAAGATACCTATGTGAAAAAATTTTTTATGTCAGCATGCAAAAAATCTAATGAGGCCTTTAGAGGATCAGCTCCTCATATCTTAAAGCTCTAGGAACACCACTGTTTGTACGTAATTAAATAAATTAGATTAAAGCAAATGAACAGAGGTGCAAGTTAATGCAAGCCTAAAACGCACATATTAAAATTCAACAGAGCAATATTTACTTGACTGTTCCCCCTTATGACCCTATCAGATTCTATGACCTTAAAATCTTATCTCACCATACTAGTGTAAGTGTATCAATGTATGTGGCATTATAATATACATGTCAAATTGTTTTATAAACCATACTCTAATTAGACAGAAAGTCACACGTTCAAAGATCTGCATTGATGATGTTTTCATTCCAGTACCTTATTATAAGGATATTACAAAGGATTGATTTATCGAATGTTGTTTATTGTTTTTATGTATATATAATGTATTATTATTATTGATATGTATTATACAAATGTATAAATATGTAACATTAATACTAATATTAATTATAGTAACGTAAACATGTGGTACAAGCTGCATCTTATACTGTTCATGTCCGCTAGAGGTCGCTGCAAGCAAAGCTTCATCCGGCTACTTACACTACTGTTGTAACTTTCATTAAAAAAAATAAAAATAAAAAATAAAAAAAAAAGATGGCCTCCATAATGAAGATGGCCAGTATGTAGTAGACTACAGTAGTAGATTTCTGATGTGGCCAACTAAAAAAAAACTAAACACCCTTTGTATTTTACAGCAAAGTCTGGAAGGATGTTGGGACCAGCACCCAACCCTGATGAGCAAACTATGGATGTGGGTAGGTGTACTATTATTATTATTATTATTATTATTATTACTATAACTATGTATCATGACTTGTTATATCTAATATTATTGTCAATTTTATGTGAATTATTATGTGAATTATGTGAATTATGTGAATTATGGCGTCATAAGTCTACAGATTAATCCCGCCCCCGCAGATTAAGTAAGTCAGGTCTTAAATATCATCTAATAATTGGTTTTAGGTTTATAGTAGGAAATGTGAAGCTGTCAATGTAACAGTAAGACATTACATTCACACACAATTTTTAACTACTGAAGCAGCATTATTATTATTTTTTTAATCCAAAACCCTTTTGTAAAAAATCGAAAGAAAGACATTAGTCAATAGGTTGTTAGGTTTTTCAGTCAGAGTTGCGTGCAGTAAACAAAACCCCTAGATAAACATGCCACTTCCTTTTGGTTATTTGCCTCTTGCCCCACAACCAGCTCTCCACATTATATGACAGCAAACAACCAAGGATGATGAAGATTAAAACATTTCCTCTGAGACAGTCAACCAGATTGAACTGCTGCTAATGCACCATTGTAGAGTTGTGTAAGTGCTACCTGTCCTCTTCTGCATACAAGAGCTCACAGAAGACAATGCATGGCTAGTGTCACTGTGATTAACAGTAGAGAGTTTATCATCCACCCACCCAAAGAGCACTGGCAGTTTCATTACAGAGACCCCTGACAATGGAAGACTTTGAAATTCTCAGGATTAAACTCCTCACCATAGGGAGAATGCTTTTGTGTTGTGTCATTGAGGAGCCAAGTATATACATATGCCTATTGATATAAAATATAAAAATAAAAATTGTGTGTGTGTGTGTGTGTGTTTTACCAGGTATGATTGTGGGCATTCTGGGTGGTGTTGTGTTTGCAGTGGCAGTGATTGCCACTATTGCACTGTTTGTAGTCCGAAGGTGAGTTTCATTGTTCTCATAAACAATTAATGCTACAGTGGTCTCTGCATTGCAGAGGATGCAAATGACATTTCTTTTTCAGTGTGCAACAAAGCAACACATCAATTGTTCTCTGATATTATTATTACTATTATTATTATTATTATTATTATTATTATTATTATTATATATATTTTTTCGTTTTTCCATCAGGAAAGCAAGACATACTGACATGAAGAAAGTGCCCACAACTGATGTTGAGATGAGTTGAGCTAGATAAACAGAAGGCCAGAGCAGTGTGTGTGTGTGTGTGTGTGTGTGTGTGTGAGAGAGAGAGAGAGAGAGAGAGAGAGAAAGTTCTTTTGTATGACCTAATGCGTGCTTCATAAGTAATATAAATCTTAACTGTTTATCTTGCGATTTGTGCTGGTATATTCTTAAAGTATAGTAAAAATTAAAATGATAATAGAAGCACACCTTCATACACAGCACATGAAATAAAATGTTCATGTGGAAAACTGCATACTGTTTGATGGGTAATTTTCTCTAATTTGCCTTTTAGTATGTTTTTTTTTAAATAAAGGCCTGTGTAATGTAAGAGTTTTCTAATAAGGCTTTTGTTTTACCTAAAAATAAAGTGTGAGTATATAACTGTCTTACTGCTATTTTATTTGAGCACCTTATGTGCATTGACAAATGTGTATGTGTGCATGCTGTATGCTAATGTGTATGCTAAAACAGCATTTCAGCATTGTGCACTATTGTTGTGTTCACTGTATATTTGTCATCATTTTGTTAATATAACCTTAAATGTGTTAGAGTTATAGGAAACCCTGAATGTGACCAGCTCAGACTATATTGAAGATATTTTAAGCATTAATGCAGAGTATGGTATATACCAGAAGAGAAAGTTTGATTGATTTTACAATTTGTAATTGTAAGTGGCTACAATAAAGTTTACTCTGGAGAGAAAAGTATATTCACAAATTCTCACAATTCAGTTCAATTCAATGTAATTTAGATATAATTTTTAATTCATAAATGTTTCCCTCAAGAACAAGCCAGAGGTGAGGGTGGCAAGCAAAGGAGTTTTTGACACTATGAGGAAGAAACCTTCACAGGAGCAAGGTTTAAAAGAGAACCCATCTTTTTCTGGGTGTGATTAGTGATTATAGTGCAAGTATAAATAATTTCTCTCCCATATATTGTCGAGTGTGACTGTAAACAGGAACTTATTGTTAGGGTTCCTCCTTCCTCCCTGTTTTCGCCTGCCCTTCCACTCTTATTTCCTTATTTCCTCTTTCTTTTGCATCCCCCTGGTGTCTACTTTATTCCCCTCACGTCCACGTCGCCTCGCCGCTGACATCATTATTCCACGCACCGGATTCCACTTACCGGTTGACCAGCCCCCCTTCTTAAGACAGCGTGTGAATGCCATTCACTGCCGGATTATTGGCTTGACTACTTCGGCCCTCCGTACTTTGCTCCCTCTCCGCTGTAGCCACTGGGACCCTGTTTCCAGATCGCTCTCCTCTTCTAGCTGCCCTCATTGGACTTTAATAAACTCTGCTTTTATCACGTCGATCTACTGTGGGTTATTCTAAGAGGGTCCACCTAGCCGTCCTCAGGGCTACACCTAACAGAATAATCCGGCCATCAATATGGACGCTCCAGACCCACCTCCCGGTTGACAGTACACCCTGGACGAGGTGCTAGACCTCCAACAGGTCACCTTGGGGCACCATAACACCACACTGACTCCTCTCTCTCCGGTTCCTCAGGACGCCGCTGCAGCCAGCCCTAAGTCCTTGGTAAGGCCTGCAGCCCCGGATGCCCCGGCCACGGACCCCGAGCCCTACAATGGAGATCTGGATCGTTGCCAAGGCTTTCTTTACCAGTGCCAGCTGGTATTCTCCCAGCGATCCAACTCCTTCTTGTCTGATGCCCGCAAGTTAACCTACATAATAGGACTCTTGAAAGGTAGGGCTCTGGCCTGGGCCTGGAAAGTGTTATACTACCTTTTTGGGTCAATTCCAGACTGTGTTTTACCGACCCAACCATGCTGGAAATGCCTCTAGCCGCTTGTTGGCTATGCTCCAGGGCTCCCGATCCGTGGCAGATTATGCAATGGAATTTTGGACACTGGCAGCTGATGTGGGGTGGAACAACCTTGCCCTTCGCGGCGTCTTTAGACAAGGCCTCTCTGACACCCTTAAAGATGAGCTCGCCACTCAGGATGAACCCCCGGACCTCAATTCCCTAGTCAACCTGGCCATATGCCTCGACGCTTGACTCCGTGAGCACCGCCTCGAGAAGGCCCAGCGTCTGACCCAGCCACTTACACCGCATCTTTCCAGATCCCTGTCCCCCAAGGCCTCATCACGTGCTACCATCCCGGCTCATCCAGAATCTGACACCGAGCCCATGCAGCTGGGCCAGGCATTACTCACTTTGGAGGAACGCTCTAGAAGGATGGCATTGGGGGACTGCTTATATTGTGGTGTACCAGGACATTTCATCAGCCGCTGCCCTGTGCGGTCAAAAGACAGGGCCCGACAGTAAATGTGGGGCCTGTCGGACCCTAACCCCTTGTCTCCACCCATATCCTGGCTATCAGTCCCTGTTACCCTGTGCCTCGCCTCGGGCAACGTCCCCCTGGATGCCCTTCTTGATTCCGGGGCCGAGGAGAACCTCCTGGACGAAGGGCTAGCTACCCGGTTAAAAAAATCCCCCTGGAGCTGCTGGAGAATCCGGTAACCGCCTATGCCTTGGTTGGACGTCTGTTGGCTTGGGTCACCCACTGCCATCCCCATCACCATGTGGGTCTCGGGGGACCATTGGGAGGACCATTGGGTCTGTCTTACAGACTCTGATTAATGACGTGCTATGGGACTTTATTAACAAATTTGTATTTGTGTACCTTGATGACATTTGGATTTTTTCCTCCTCCCTCCAGGAACATACCTCCCATGTTTGTCAGGTCCTCACTCACCTACTGCAAAACTGGCTGTTCATCAAGGCGGAGAAGTGCGTGTTCCATGCCACATCTGTCTCCTTCCTGGAGTTTCTAGTAGAGAGTGGGCAGGTAAAGACGGACCCAGCAAAAATTTGCGGTGTAGAGGAATGGCCGACCCCCTCCAATCTGAAGGAACTGCAACGCTTTTTGGGGTTTGCCAACTTTTACCACCATTTTATCCGCAATTACAGCTCGGTTTCTGCCCCCCTCACTCAGCTCACCTCCACTAAAGTTAAGTTCACTTGGACCCCAGAAGCTGATGTGGCCTTTCTCCAGCTGAAACGACTGTTCACCTACACTCCCGTCCTGGTTCAACCCGGCCCTAAAAAGCAGTTCATTGTGGATGTGGAATTCTCGGACATGGGTGTTGGGGCCATTCTCTCCCAGCGTGCCAGCCCACAGGACTCCATGATTCCCGTTTTTTTTTTTTCCCCCAACATCTGACAGAATTACAATCTGGGCAACCGGGAACTGCTGGCAGTCAAATTAGCCCTAGAGGAGTGGAGACACTGGCTGCAGGGTGCTGAGATTCCCTTCATCGTATGGACCGGTCACAAGAACCTGGCCTATCTTCAGTTGGCCAAGGGACTGAAATCCCAACAGGCCAGATGGGCCTTGTTTTTCAGCTGCTTTGACTTTATTGTAACCTATCAGCCAGGTTCCAAAACACTAAGCCCAACGCTCTCTCCTGCTAGTTCTCCCATGGGGTACTCACACCCTCGTTGGATAGCATCCTCCCTCAGGGACGCATTATTGGCCAAATGATCTGGTGTGTGCGTAATGCCATCGAGTATGCCCTACAGCAGTAACCCCACCCTGGAACTGGACCTCCCAATCGCCAGTTTGTTCCCTCGGTGGCTGGCCCCCAGGTCCTTGACTGGATCCACAGCTCCAGACTTTTCTTTCACCCTGGGACCAACCACACGCTCTCGCTCCTCCAGCGGCACTTTTGGTGGCCCTCCGTAGCTGCAGATACCCAAGAATTTGTCTCCGTATACTCTGATGTGTTTGCTCTAAGTCCTCACAACAGCCTCCTGCCGGGCTTCTATACCCGCTGTCCATCCAAGGTCACCCGTGGTCCCACATTGCACTAGACTTTATCTCGGGGCTGCGCCCATCTCATAACAAGACAGGCATCACCTCCATCACAGACAGGTTCTCTAAGATGATCCACCTGTTTGCCCTGCCCAAGATCCCCTCAGCCCTGGAGACCGCTAAGATAGTCACTGAGGGCATTTTCAAGACCCATGGGATTCCCCTGGACATTGTCTCCGACCGAGGACCACAATTTTTATCGGCCGTGTGGAAGGCATTCTGCACTGTACTAGGAGCCTCTGTTAGCCTTTCATCTGGTTTCCACCCCCAGTTGAATGGGCAGACTGAATAAGCCAACCGGGAGGTTAAGGCCACTCTACAATGCATCTGTGCCAAGGACTCTTTAGAGTGGAGCACCCATCTCCCCTGGTTCGAGTACGCTCACAACTCCCTCACCTGTTCTGCCACGGGCCTCTCTCCATTCAAAGCCGCTCTAGGGTATCAACCACCATTGTTTTCCGAGTTGGAGGGTGACATCGCAGTACCATCAGTCCATCATCATCTCCGGCGCTGCCGCAGAATGTGGAGACTCACCTGTGCTGCCCTTGTCCAGAACCGGTCCACCACGTCCCACTCCGCCGTAGACCTGCCCCCAAATACGCCACTGGTCAGTCTGTGTGGCTCTCCACATGCAACATACCCCTCCAACACACCTCCAAGAAGTTAGCCCCCCAAATGATTGGCCCATTCCCCATCAGCAAAATCATCAACCTATCCTCAGTCTGCCTCACCCTCCCGAGGCACATGAGAATTCATGAGATCTTCCATGTCTCTCAGATCAAGCCGGTCTCTTCCTCCAACCTAAGTCCATCAGAGCTTATGAGCAACTTATGAGTTGCTTATGAGCACCTGACTAGGATTATCAGAGTCATTTCTGAATTCATATTAGTGATACTTGCAATCCAGTTACTTGGATATCCTACACAAAATTCTCAGCTTCAAGAAAGAAGTCTAACTGGGGCCAAATCCACCACTCAACTAATCTGCTAATGATCGATGTTGTCTTGACCCTTAACTGTTTGAAAGATAATATTATTAATCTCTCTTATCCATTTTAACCCGTCAGTCAGGCACACAGGGGTTGGAGCCAATCCTACCATGGACAGGTTACCAATCCATCGAATGGCCAACACAGAGTCAACAGAGCCAATTTAATATATATGAGGCCTCTAGAGGATGAACCCCTCACATCTTAAAGTTCTAGGAACACCCTAAACTGCATTTTACTGCACTAATAGAGGCCCAGTGGGTAGGACTCATGCTGCCCTATGTTCAAGACAGTTACAGTGTCACCAGATTGAAATAGTTTAAAAATCAGAATCTATATTTAATCTGAATGCCACAAACAAAGGCAAGGTGCCAGTACAAGCAGTGTGTCTATCATGTTCAGAACCATTTGAGAGAGGGAGAGGGAAAGGGCGATTATGGCATGGATAATGTTTGTACATGAAAAATGTATGTGCAACACTGTGGCCTTGTTTCCCAGACAAATCATTATAAATTAAGAAAAAAAGAGTGTCCCTTGGCCAGTACCTGAAATTCCAGTTCCTTCAAACTAGATTCAGTTTCTTTTGCCTGGTTATTTTTGAGATGTAATTGGCTCAAATTTGCATCTCAGGTTAATTATATTAGAATTACCATATTTGTCTCTCACACAGGAAACACCTACTGACCATCTAAAAACCATCAAAATGATTGCTAAACTAGATACTGTATGGCTAATGGTTGCTATAAACTATCCTTGAGCATTTACATTTATAACATGGCTGTCAAGTAAATCCTGCTGCTGGTGACTGGTGCTTCATTGGTGCACGTCTACAGAATATAGCGTACTGTCTCCACAAGAAACATAGGGATGAAGTATTGTACCATGTGACACCCAAATATAATGTAATGTAATATAATATAATATAATATAATATAATATAATATAATATAATATAATATAATATAATATAATGTAATATATAAACCAGCATCGTGTCACAAACTGTATACTAATATACTCTTCTAGGTGTTTATTGAGCTCTAACACTAATGGTTTTCCTATTACAATTAGCATTTGGAGTACAAAAATCTCTTAAGCATGCTTTTGCTATACTTGATTTGAGCTTGGGTTTGCGACATCATATTGAGTTTGTCAGTCTATTTTTAAGCTAATGTGCATGTAATCAATAAACATTACAGTTCAACTTGGAAACCAGACAGGCAGGGATGTTTTGACGTTGACTAAGTGACATCTAGTAAATGTGGTATTTAATCATCTAAATGGACAAAAAAAAATTTGAGCAATGCAGCTTTTGTAGTTGTAGGTGTGGGTGCGTACATACATAAGTAAATGTCTTTATGTAACAATTCTGATATGCAAATGACCTATAATGCTATAAATATGCACGTTGCCCCGTGACGTCATCCGGCGCATTCAGCGCACACATGCACTACTTTGCCCTGAATCAGCCCAGTATCAGGTTTGGTAAGAGTTAAAAACGCGTAGATGCTAGAGGCGGAGGCGCAGCCACATTAGCTCTAAGGTGTAGTGAGTTTATAGGAACTTGAAAAGGCGTCTTAGCGAGAGAGAGAGAGAGAGAGAGAGTACCACACAATGTAGTATTTAATCATCTAAATAGACAAAAGATATGTGAGCAATGCAGCTTTTGTAGCAGGTGTGGGTGCGTACACATACATTATGAAAGTGATGCATATATACATTCTATGCTATTAACTTGCAACTGCATACTAAGGGGTAACCCAAAAGGTTGACTAGACAGTAGCACATACACTGTAAATAAAAAGTCCAGAAATTATGTTATGTAGCAGAGCAAACACTGAGGTGGTGACTTTAAGTTTATATATTTCCAATAGTGACAACTTATTAAAACATTGTTAGCTAGCTACCATCAGCACTTGCAAACAGGTTGCGCAGAAGAAACATGCACAAGAACCTGCAGAACACTGGGAAACCTTGTAGCAAAGTAGGAAGACTTTAAATGCAGATTGCGGCTCCCAAGTGGCGCAACAAAAAAAGTGATTTGGAGATCTCGATTTCAAACTCAGGGTGATGCTACAACCAGTCATAGCTAGGAGCCTAGAGAGCAGAATTGTTTGTCCTATCAAGGAGGAAAGGGTGGCATGCCATCTTTTTCCTGTCAATCACAGTGACACCAGCCAGTCATGGACATCTGTGAGCTTATGCATATATAGAGGTAGGCAGGAACGCTTTCCTACAAGTGCATTGCACCGGCCTTGATGTTGCATGAGCAAGCCGAAAAGAAATGGTGGCTGGCTGCACGTGTCTCGAAGGAAGCATGTGATAGCCTCCAAAAGCAGTCGTATGATAGTAGAGAATGTCAAAACAAATCAGGGAGTTATGGATCCAAATGCAGGTTTATTGTAGCAATACAGACAAAGCTGATGAGGGTGAAACCAAAACTTACCTGAAATACCAAAAACAATTCAAATACCAAAATCTAACATAACACCCAAGAAACCACTTCAATATACTGACCAAGGGAACAACAAGATGACACACCATATGAAAGGCAAGCTTTCCTAAAATACAGATATTAATGAGAGATGGAAAACAGGTGAGTAAGAACATAAATATTAATACGAGAGTGCCGTCCGCAGGTGAGGAGGCAGAACACCAGGGCTGATTATGACAGAGAGACGCCTAACGGGGGTGGGAATTTGGCAAAGTGCAAATAGAATTAATTAAAAAGTAAATGTGCTAACAAAACAAATTTTGGCGCTCTGGATCATATACTTGAATGAATCTTACATTATATTATATTATATTATATTATATTATATTATATTATATTAGGAGTTTTATCTCCTTATTCTGCACATTCTCTGTAAAACATTCTTACTTTTGTTCAGGAACTATTCTTTACTGAGCTTTTTTGTAGTGTAGTATAATGTGTCATTTTATTTAAGGCTGTTAATGTCCTGCTACACCAAAATCTATAATTATGTAAATGTCTTTATGTAACAATTCTGATATGCAAATGACCTATAATCCTATAAATATGCACGTTGCCCCGTGACGTCATCCGGCGCATGCAATACTTTACCCTGAATCAGCCCAGTATCCGGTTTGGTAAGAGTTAAAAAAACGCGGAGGCCACGTGATCTCTAAGGTGTAGTGAGTTTATAGGAACTTGAAAAGGCGTCTTAGAGAGAGAGAGAGAGAGAGAGAGAGAGAGAGAGAGAGAGAGAGAGAGAGAGAGAGAGTACACACGTACTGAGCCAATGGACGTACAAAGCTGCTCGACCATTCCGTTTTAAGTGGTTTAAGCATCCTTTTTGCTACTTGAACGGACCATGGAGGAACAAGCTCATCTTCAGGAGGATCTGGCCAGTCTGTCAGATCTGGACGAGAAGAGTCTACTCGAGTCACTGACTACACGATTCAGCCACAGTCACATTTATGTAAGTAATACACCATGGCACCATGGTAACATATTTTGATTCATGAATCCAGTATGTCTTACATTGTAAAGTTTCACCACCATGTGTGTAACTATTGTGAGTTTTTTTTTAACTGTATGTGATGTTTACTCAGATTTAAATGAGCTGTTGTTCTGCTGAGTCGGAGCGCAGGCGTTAGAGAACCTGGAGCACTACTGACTGACTGACTGACTGACTGACTCTTTTACCTCTTTTACAGACTTATATTGGGGATATTTTGGTCGCTGTGAACCCGTTTAAGCAACTTCCACT
>JAOVVF010031907.1:0-10151 GCA_028565595.1 Duopalatinus emarginatus | reverse complement strand
TATCTCCACCTGCTGCACAAGTCTCTCTACCCACAGCTTAATCGCGTTAATGAAGGGGCACCGTATTTTGTTTTTTTATGTGTGGTGAGTTCACAGACGCTCCAGTATTATGTCACAGTTGAACAGACATCACACATCACTACCTCGGTTTCCAGTCTCAGAGGACAGGACAGCTGAGCGTATCAACCTAATTTTTGATGATAACGTCCTAATAAACTGGCCACTGGAGTGGCATGTGTAGCCATTCTTCTTTTTTATGGACACCATCTGTCAGCCTGTTTGCCCTTAGCTCTGCAGTTCTTCCGGTTTCCTCCGAGACTTGATTACACAGTACTTCTTCAAGTCGATCTACGTTTGGCTGCTTTTTCCTTGCAGTTGCCATTTCAAGAAGTCTGATCCAATCTGCTACATCAGACTTCCAGCATAGTCCATCTGCGGATGGGTGTGTGCTGAAATCCAGTCGTGCGAGATACTGCGATGTGAAGTGATGAATGTCAGGAAGTTATATTAGATGTAAGAGTGAAAATGTATATGTACAATAATAGAACAGCTTGAGAATGCATTACTCTGGTTTTACAAATCAAAGTGAAAGTAAAGTGACTGACCTACTGTGTTTGTACACAGAAAAATTTGAGCTGCAGTAAAACACACACACTATTGAATGCACATACTTGCCCAGAGCAGTGGGCAACCATCCACAGTGACCGGGAAGCAACTGGGGGTTTTGGTGCCTTGATTAGGGTGCACTTATTTTAGCTTGTCAGTCTTCAAGATCAAACCGGGAACCTTCCGGTCACAAGATCAGTTCCCGAACCTTGAGCCTTGGCAATGAGCCAAATCAGAGTAAATCCATGTAAAAGGCAGCTGTGATATGAAATTTTAGCCAAATGTGTCATTTAAAGGAGCAGTTTGTGATATTTGTCGTCCTCTGCTGGCTGTAATGTGAACTGCAAAAAGTTCACATTACAGCCAGCTGTATTCATTCTCAGCTCTTCGAGCTGTTTAAAATAAATAAACCTCCTGAGCTGCTCAGATGAAGAGTCGAGGTCTGGGCCTGAAAAAATATATACAGCACCTTTAATATGACCATTTGCATAAGCAGCATTGTATTTGGCTGATTCCATCGTCTTGTTTGTCTCGGCTGAAAACACAAACTTTAGACACCAGTTGCCTAATGGCATGATTTTTTAATTGGCAAATGCAGAAATCATGTGACTTGGCCAGCAAGTAACTATTGCATTTATTTAGAATCTGTCACAGTATAAATTGTGTGTCACAGTAGTTCAGTGAGTAGATCAGCATTACTGTTGATCTGACATCATCTCCTCACCCATCATTACATCACCCCACACTTATTTCCCATGACCTAACGTTAACGTTAACAGCAAGACTAAAGTAGATGGACACAGGAAGACCAGTAAATAGTTATTAGCTGCAGTGTGATGTGATCCTATGTCTAATGGAGTCGTAATGGTACTCGCCTCTGCTTGTTCTCTGTATATATGCTCGCTCTATGTCTGATGGTTCTTATGCAGATAAAAGCAGTATAAAGGTTTAATAGTCTGCTCTGATCCAGCTGTAGGAAGTCTGACTTACCAGAAATCTACTGTAATAAGTAATTTCTAGTTCATTTCTAGTGCTTATTGAAGGGATGCGTCATTCATGAATAATTCGACGGGTCAACTGCAAAACATAAGACATTACAATTAGGAAGCCGAAGCATTACATATCCAAACATATCAGCAACCGGCTTTGTGATGATAATAAAACAGATTTTATGTAGTTATTATGTGTTTATAGGCACTCCATGATTTAGTGAATCATTTCAGTCAATTCAGAAATTACTATGCTATGCTATAAAGCCATGAACCTTGGTTGTCACCAGCCACTGTGTAGGCTGGTGATGGTTCCACTGGTTTGGTCCACTGGTTCACTTAAACACGTCATTGATACATTTTACTGCATTGTGACCATTTGCAGCACCACCATAATGATGGGATATTCCAGCAGGACAGTGCACTTTGTAGTTGGGCCCAAGTATTCTGGAGAGGTTTGACAAATGATCTGTCCTGCACGTTCATCCAACATAAGCCTAATCAAGCATTTATGCGATGTGGTGGAAAGGTTCATTCACACCCGAAATACTAGAACTACAAATACCACTGAGCTGTGCTGGATATTCAAACTGCATGGCTCAACATCCCACTAACTGTCTTTAATTCACTTGTGGAATTGGTGCCATGTCAAGTTGCATTATAGGGTGTCCTACACCATGCTAGCTCCTGGCACTTCAGTGTATATTTAATTCATGTCATGAGGATTTTGGCAGGCAGTTCTGATGATCTTAATGACACATTTGTATCTCTTGGCAGTGTTGCCAGATGTTTGTATGCTAAACAAAAATATAACTGCAACACTTTTCTTTCTTTTTTTTTTTTGCTTCCATTTTTTATAAGATGATCTCAAAGGTCTAAGACTTTCTCTATGTACACAAAAATATTGTTCACAAATTTGTCTAAATCTGTGTTAGTGAGCACTTCTCCTTTGCTGAGAAAATCCATCCACCTCACAAGTGTGGCAGATCAAGATGCTGATTGGACAGCATAATTATTGCACAGGTGTGCTTCAGTCTGGCTACAATAAAAAACCACTCTAAACTGTGCAGTTTTATCACAGCATAGTGCTACAGATGTCGCAAGTTTTGAGGGAGCGTGCAACTAGCATGCTGACTGCAGGAATGTCCACCAGAGGGCCTCGTTGTGAATGTCAGCATTGTGAATCGAAAATACTGTAGCCATGTATTGCACACCTGTGCAATAATCCTGCTGTCTACTCAGCATCTTGATCTGCCACACCTGTGAGGTGGATGGATTTTCTCAGCAAAGGAGAAGTGCTCACTAACACAGATTTAGACAAATTTGTGAACAATATTTGAGAGAAAAAGGACATTTGTGTACATAGAGAAAGTCTTAGATCTTTAAGTTCATCATGAAAAATGGGAGCGAAAACAAAAGTGTCGCAATTATATTTTTGTTCAGTTTATATTGTATCGTTTCACTTATCACTACACCATTGTCTCCTCGGCCTTCCTGTCTGCCTGCATGTGTCTTGATTAGACTCTGATTATTACTGTTCGACAGAAAAGTCTCAGTGAAGTCAAATGCAGAGGATTTCCGTTACAGATAACGCAGACGAAAGTAAGTGTTTGATTGTACAGGAAGTGTTTGATTCCGTCCTGTAGTTTCCTAACAGTCTTCCTGCCCACTTACTGTGGAGACAGTTTAATGTTTAACTTTCAGTCCTTTTCTTCAAGACACTGATGCAGTCTTTTTATTGTTCCTATTATATAAAAGAGGATTTTATTTAGGTTTCTAGGTAATCTAAAGGTTGTGGCTTATATTTAAAACGTGTTATAAATTTTTGATGATGATGATGATGATGATGATCCTGCTTCTTCTTCTTCTTATTATTATTATTATTATTATTATGGTCCTGAGGGCAGTTCTGAATCAGAACATCCTGCTGTAACAAGGAAATAAAACTGAAAGCATTTTCTCTCTCCGTCGAACAGTTAAATGGAGCATGGTGTCAGTAGACCATCTCAGAGCAGGTTACTATCCAGGCTCAGCATGAGGGATGAGATGATACGGCTGAAACAAAAATGAAGCAGTGAGCGAAGCAGATGTGGAAGCGGATATGCTGATGGCTTCAGGAGGATGGATCTGAGACCTAATGGATCGATCGATGAAATAAGAAATGAAAAGCAGGACTACACGCTAATTTGTGGCCTTTACTACCATCAGGAAATTTTAATCCAAGAGTGGAGCTGTGCCATGTTCACTCGAATCCTTTTAACAAAATAAGTGACATTGCGGTTGACCTGTCTTTCTCAATACCACACACAGTGACTGGATCGTTATGATGTCAGACAGCATGTTATATTCACCTTAGTCCTGGATTTGGAGCAATCCTGCTCCTTTCATTCACTCTTGAACTGCAAGTAGCAGTTGCAGGAAAGCAGCTCTATAGCATGATGCTCCCACCACCATGCTTCACTATCAGTGTTCATAGGCAGGATCACACAATTGACAAATGTCTTTAGTTCCAAAAAATACTTCAGATTTGTTTTAAAATTTAGACTTGTGTCAGTGTGCTGTATGACGAATCCAGGCTTGAAAAAATTGTCCAGTTATGCGTTTCCTCTTCCTGTTGACTGAATCGATAGTTCACGCTCTGAGGTGTTAGCTAATGCAGTAGTGGACCAGGTCTTAGGATGGCATCTGAAATTCTCCCTGAGGGACCTGGTGAGGTCAGATCTGATTGTAGGTAATGTTCTGGCCCAATGGACTGTACTGCAGTCCATGAAAAATGAAGCCAAAATGTTTCTTATGCCCTCTAGTGGCTGGCTGCAGTATGGCTTTTAACCCTGCTTTTAAGCATATTACACATACAGTATGATTTTTTTTGTCAGTTGTGTTTGTTAATTCTGCAAGAACCTCCAATGTTAATATTCTCCCACTGTCTTTTTTATTACAATTAACAGTTTTTATAGGAGTTATTTGGTGCTATTTAAATGGGCGTGGTAATGAGCTGATTGTCAGCTATGGGTGAGTCAACCACTAATACTGTCTGATATTATGGACAGCTATAGACAGCATGCATCGTTTAATGTCTTTTCTTGTAATAACTTTGACAGTCATGAAGAAAAGCAGTTAATTGTTCTAACAGACCCTAAGGGACTTTCTGTCCTATGTCCCCTAGCCTTGCCTTCTGTCTCAACTGCACATGCTTTGACACTAATTGTCCTCTACTACTTCAAAATGTCACAATGGGAGTGAACGAGAACACCATCGTCCACTATATGTATGGGTGGGTGCTTTGGTGAGTGAGAGTGAGTAAGACAATCAGAAGTGAACTGGTAGCTACATAACGTCATGTGATCCGCATCAGGTACAGTCCAGTCTAGTGAATTAGTGAATATGTAGATGTTGAGGAGGGAGTGAGGGCGGTGGGTTTCGGATGGAGCTGTCTTCACTCGCGTGTTTGGGTTTGGGAGCCGAGATGAAGAACGAGGAAGGGTGCAGCTTCTAATCAGGTTCAAACAGGATGTGAGACAGTGAGAGAGAGAGAGAGAGAGAGAGAGAGAGAGGGAGAGAGAGATGAAGAGAGAGATGAAAGAGAGGCCTGATGGGTAAATTTCTTCCTTAAAAAGACTTGAATGGAGTCTTTAATGAGGAAGCTGCCCAGAGGACTGGAAAACAAAGACCTCGAGAAACAGTTGTAATAACAGCTTTAAATAGCTAATGAAGGAGTAGTGAACATACAGAGACATCACCAAATCAGGACAAAGGGACAGATCAGACTCGTCGTTTTGGATTACTTGTTGATCTACAGGTTATGGACAGAAGAAGAGGAGAGTGCTGGCGCAGTCAGCGTCCTGTTACCTCTGGATCAGGCACAGCATGTAAGCCAACGTTGTTAAATTCGTTTATAACATTACAAACGAGTCAATTTTACAGTTATGAAATTTGTCAATTGTTGTACAAACCATTGTGTTTAGCTTCCTAAAAAAGTTGTCGTATCCGCCAGTGCATATATAAACGATAATCTATAGACGCTCCATAATGGTATAGGGTTTGTTTATGTGGCATTTCATGGAAGTCCTGGTACATCCGACAGGAGAACGCTGTGTGTGTGTGTGTGTGTGTGTCTCCATTCTAATGAGTTACACCTGTCCATGTCCTGCATTCATTCTGATGGGTTTGGTCTCTTCCAACAGGACAATTCACCACCACACACCTCTAGAGACACCAGATTATGGTTAGGGTAACACACATCTGGGGGGCAGCTGTGGTTAGGGAACTAGTCGTTTGCCTGGAAGATCCCTGCAATGGAAAAAAACATGGCTGAAGTAGCCTTGAACAAGGCACTTAAGCCCCTCGCTGCTCCCTGGGTGCTGTAGTTTGGGTCTGCCCCCCACTCCAGGCAAGTGTGTTCACTGCCCCCTGGTGTTCACTAGTCACTGGTGTCTTTTACTGCATGGATGGGTTAAATGCAGAGCTCATTCCTCTGGGTGCAAGCTAGATCTTTGATTTGTGGACCGTTCGGCAGGATCAATGGTGTTTGTTGCCTACAGAATATTTCCACAAGCTTGTAGAGTCCACGCCTTGTCGTAATCATACACTCCCATGGGGGACCTACCAAGTGTTACACGGTTGTATCAGTTTTTCTGGCATTTACACATGAAACGTAGCGTTCTTAAAGATCAGTTTGTTTGCTGCTTCCTAGTTTGTGTACATTTACATTATGTTCAGTTAGGCCAACAGTAATGGTGCTGTATAATAGGAGGAAGTAGGTAGTGTGAGTCTGTGATTAGTCAGTCGCTGCAGTGGCTGAGCTGCTTTACTGGATGTTTTAGGGCACGCTGGGTTTATGAGGGAATCTTTTACCATTTAGTCACCGTTCTGACAGCTACATATCTGTTAGCTTTTGATGAGGTCTGAAGGTTTACTAAATGGAGATCAGCTCTGTCAGGTATATGTATAGTAGTATAATGTCTTTTATTAATATACACAAATGAGTATAGAGTAGGGACACAGTCATACTGACAGCTGCTCACAAACAGCCATGTCTGTAAGGCTGATAGAACAGAATCAGAGATGGATTTGTGAAGTAGTGTATTTATAACTGGCTAATCATCCTTTACAAAGAAGAAGTTTATTCTAGTGTGTTATTAGTAAACTTCTTTTAAACTGAAAATTAAGCGAGTATGTTTTCAGTTTATTTTTTATGTTATTATCAGTGATATACTTAACACACTTATACTTAAGTATACTTGGCTAATATATTGACAAGTGTACAGAAATGTTTTAAGTATATTTGGTCTCTACGTATCAAACATTTTTGCCTTATACATAAACTTAAAGTCTACTTTTCTTGTACTGTAGTTTAGGATGGAACAGTTTAGAATTAATAGTCCATGTGGAACTAAACCTGATCTTTTATGTCCAAATTTGGCAAATTTAATTGACAATATTCACACTGTTAACATTATGTGATAGTATATTTAAAAGCATATGTTCATTAACTAAAAAAGAGGTCTGTAACTAGTAAACTAACAGTATATAATATAATACCTGTAAGTTTACTTTTAGTTTAATTAAAAGTGTAGTTGCAGTACAAATAAAAACTTAGACGTAAACTAGTTGTGTACTCAAAGTTTACTACACTTACATCTAAAGTATACTTAAAAATATACGTTTATAAACTAAACAGTGGGTCAATTCAGTCCCAAGAAGTACCGAAAACGTCCACATACAAGTTTACTAGTAGTACATTGACATTAGTGCACTTACAACATAAAGTACACTTCAGAAATATACATGAACTTTACTTAAGATTACTTAATAAAATAATGTATAATATTTTTTTTTTAGTAAGTCAGAAGTCAGTAGCTACAGCCTAATCGTCGTCCTCCGTTTCGCCAACAATCTCAACTTTATTGTTCCTCAAACAACGCTATAGCAGAGACTCCTGTCTGTAGGACCCGCCTGTACTGATTGGGTATTCAAGTCACATGATCCCACAGGGCCAATGAGGCACAGCGGTGCACGTCAGTGGGAAAAAAGACGCGTTTAAAGAATACAAAGTCTGAATAGTCAGTTTAACAGACATGGTAAAGAAATTAAAGTAACCTACTGAAAATCGGGACATTATCCTGGGAGATTTCATTTTTTTCTAGGACTAAATATTAAAAAGAAGGACAGTCTCAGGAAAACCAAGGCCAGGTGGCAACCCTAATATAGAGGAATACTGGGATACTTTTGTGAATCCAGCAGGAATTTTTAGTTTAATTTGGATTTATGAAAAGATTTACACAAGAATTTACTCAAGGATTTGTAAGATTAGTCCGGGACAGGAGTAAAACAGACCAAACTTCATTAGTATCATATTAGTATTGAGATATTTAGTATCAGCTGATTTCAGTACTCATCTGAAATTTGTGTCTTACTACTAAGGTGATTTTTGCACAACCTTGCTCAGATGAGTGAGTCTGGTGAGACCATGACTCATTCACTACACCACTTCTGGTAGGCATTAACCCACCTGACCCAGTCGTCTAGACAGATTAGCTTACTACATTGGCAGTCAGTTATTGAAGTTGACGTGTTGGAAGCGGGAAAAATGGGCAATGGAAAAAAGTGACCAAGTTGTGATGTCTAGACGACTGGATCAGAGCATCAACAAAAAAGCAGGTCTTGTGTGGTGTGTCCCAGTACACACTGCTTAATACATATCAAAAGTGGCCCATGGAAGGACAACTGATGAACCAGTGACAGGGTCCTGGGAGACTGTGACTCATTGACTCATTAGACTGCCTGGTCTAAGTCCCCCCTCTTTATCTGATGTTTAGCAGATGTTATCAGCAAGAACTGATTCTGGATATCTACCTTGTACCATCTGGACTAAATACAGTACAGAGACATTTATTATCGTGTCCGTCAGGGGTCTTAATACTGACTCATGTGAACAAAGTGCTGAGCTGAAGACAGAACAGTAGATGGAGCTGCTACTTTAATTTCATCTCCCTCTCTCCACCATGCCCAGACCTTCTGTGCTGTTATGTGCTGATCCACAAAATGACGATGCCCTGTAGACAACACACACACACACACACACACACACACACACACAACTCCCCCCAAACCACCCCCCCCTCGTGTCCATGCTTGAAGCATGAAGGGCTCCGGGTTACTCATCTGGCTTTGACCAGGTAGAGAGGAGCTGGACTTTTTGGCTTTGTGGACCAGCGTCAGGGTTTTATATCTGATACGGGCTGCTAAAGAAAGCTAGTGAAAGGTTTGCAGCAAAGGTGTGATTCTGTAATCATGATCCTTCCAATTTGTTTTATTTATTTATTTATTTTTTAACATTTTTACTGGAGCTCTAATAGGAAGTAATAACATCCAGACGCTTAGAGACTACTGTACACTGTTGTATGTAATTATTTATCTTCGAGGCTAGTTGGGAGCAGTAATGATTATACAACCCAGCCTCTAATCGACCCCCCCCTCCCCGTCATGTCCAATAGGAAGCAGGAACGGTTATGAAGACCAACATCTAGTCACTTACGAGCTACACTGCCATGGCAACACGAGACCTTTTATAAATACTACATATGTGTGTGTGTGTGTGTGTGTGTGTGTGTGTGTGTGTGTGTGTGTGTGTGTGCGCATATTTTACATGGTTATATTAGCTCTTACTTGGCTGACAGTCTTGGCTGTTTCCAAGGAGACGGTCTACTTTGTGTGGTTTGCGGAGGTGTGTGTGGGTGTGTGCGCGCGTGTGTATTTTGTGTAATTAACGTATGGCAGAATGAGAGATGTCGTCAAAAAAAGGAGGAGGCCAAGTTCATCCACCCACCCGAAACCACACACACACACACACACACAGCTCATGCATCCATCTGTATTAAAGTCTTAGCAGTATTAAGCCATACTGTCTTAATTTCAACCCCCGAAGCCGCCCTTACATTTACAATTGTGATCAAATTTATTCAACCCCCAATGCTGTGAAGGGTTTTATGGAATTCAGAATGAGAAGACACGAGAAGAGGTTATTTCTCTTCACAAGAATGGCAATGGATATAAGAAGATTGCAAAGTTGTTAAATATTCCAAGAGACACTATCGGAAGTATCATTCGCAAGTTCAAGTTAAAGGGCACAGTGGAAACGCTACCTGGTCGTGGCAGAAAGAAGATCCTGACCGCGACTGCTGTGCGCTACCTGAAGCGTAAGGTGGAGAAAAATCCCCGCGTGACTGCTAAGGAACTGAAAAAAGACCTGTCAGATGTGGGCACCAAAGTTTCAGCTCAGACAATAAGGTGCGCACTGCATAACGAAGACCTCCATGCCAGAACTCCCAGGCGCACGCCCTTGCTGACTCCAAAGAACAAGAAAAGTCGGCTTGGGAGACGTTGGACCTTCCAACAGGACAATGATCCGAACCACACATCCAAGTCCACTAGAGCATGGTTGAAGATGAAAGGCTGGAACATTCTAGAGTGGCCATCGCAGTCACCAGACTTAAATCCAATTGAGAACCTCTGGTGGGACCTAAAGAAGGCAGTTGCAGCGCGCAAGCCTAAGAA
>JAOVVF010031906.1:0-11657 GCA_028565595.1 Duopalatinus emarginatus | reverse complement strand
AAATGCAAGAAATAAAACAATCTATATATACAAAAGTAAATGCAAGAAATAAAACAATCTATATATACAAAAGTAAAAGCAAGAAATATAAAAATCCTTAAGACTAGATATGTTTGTTGTAGGATAGCAATAAATAGTAAGTGGTTGTTGAATATTGCACATTAAATATCGCACATTAAACATATTGCACACAGTAATTTAACAGATTAATTGTAGATTGTATTGGTAGTTGTAATCGTAATTTATTTACCTTTATTGTCGATGAAAGAACAGTAGAAAGTAGCTGAATTCCTCAACTGCTCAATTCCTGTCCAAATTCCCCGTTTAAATACATACCGGGGGAGAATAACTCCACCTGTATGTCTTGATGTAGGCCTATTAACTATTATTGTTAACTGATTTCTTGATAAGGGAACCTATCTCTGCATCTTTACAATGGTGTTAAAATGCTATAAATACTTGAGACTGGGTCCTTAAAATAAAATATACCACTTTATTCTTATATAAAGAAGAAATAGAAAAAGTCCCAACAGAGGAGTCTCACATGAATTTTCCACACTAAACAGAAATGCCAGTTCCTTTTATACGTTTTACACTATTACTTATATTTTCTGTACATACCACAATACTACTTCCAGAACATTCTGCTGCTAGACAGATTACTGTGCTGTGGTCAGACATTTAGGTGTATGTTTCAAGTGTGGTTATGCAATTCTCTGTCAGAGGAAGGTCTTCTTCATTCTCTCTGAACACAACAGTAAGAACACAAAACTAAACGGATGATAATCCTCATGTATACACATGCACACAAAAGTGGAGTATCAGGTACAGAAAATCAGTTGTCAGGTACAGGAAAATGTTTGAAATGGAATGCTTTCTTGCATTAATCTCACATACTTCTCTGCCACCTCGGATTTCATACAATAACACAGCTATTTTGCACTTACATTGCTTAATTGTAATACCTCCACCTCCATTATTCATACTCTTTAGGAGAGTCATCTATTCTAGATTTTTTATATTTAATATTCTCTCTTTATTTTTATTGTTATTATTCCAATTCATATTTTATCTCTTATTTTAAATTTGCTTTTTGCTTTGCTTTTCAACTGTATTCTTTTAACCCTTGGTTTAAAATGTGGACCTGCTACTGGATGCCTTGAATTTCCCTCTGGGATCAATAAAGTATCCATCTATCTATCTAGCTTCTCCAGGACTTCTCCATTAACATTCTCAAAGAGACATTGCATCTGTGGTGGTCTTAGCTCTCATGTAACCACATTGCTGCCCACAGGTCCTCACATCTTTCCTTAACATGGCTTCTATTACTCTTTCTCAGATCTTCATGCAGTGGCTCGTAAATGTTATACCTCTGTTAAGTTCTGCACATCACCCTTAATTCTTAATTAACCATTATACTTCTATTTCACTCCTCAATCGTCCTCTTACCATCAAAGAATAATCTAAAAACTCCACTGCCAGATTTCAATGCCTCCACTGGTATATATCGTCTCGTCCAAATGCCTTTCCATTCTTCATTCTCTTCACAGCTGCCTTCACTTCCACCATTTCAATATCATCCATACTTTCCTCTCTTTCAATTTTTTTATTTATCAAGTCCTCAAAATGCTCTTTCCACGTTCTTAAAACACTCTCCTTATTTGTCAGCACCTTCCAACTGTATACTTTATCATTTTGAACTGTTGTATATCCTTCGCACTTTTGTCCTTTGACATGCCAGGTGATACATGACATTTTTACCTTCCTTAGTTTAAAAACCACCTGAAGGATTATGCATAGAGATGTTTAATCTGTTAAAATTAAAAGCTGATATAACAATGTAAACATAGAAGGAGATGGAAGGGTTGACCGATATATTGAAATATATAACAAACACAAACAGCATAACTCACATTTACACACACAGCAGTCATGCAAAAGATCACACCTCCATAAGCACACACACACACATACAATGACAACATAAATAGGGAGCAAACAAACTAGTGGGAAAAACAGCTGATCAGATGAGGACTCTGATTGGGAAGAGAACAAGAAGGAAGGGGGAAGAAGATGGGGGAAGGTGGATGTAGAACTGATGATAAAAAGAAAATTAATATAGCAACACTGGGTATGTGAGGCGGTTTCACAATACTTCGCAGAATGGCTCAAGAAAAAGGGGGAGTAAATAGAGCGAGAATGAGCCCAGGAGGTTCCGTGGGCCAAGCCGATCAAGCCAAAGCCTCATCAACTTTTTATTAGACTCTGCAGAATTTGTGATTTTGTTTTGTTTTGTTTGCTCACCTACGTAAGTTTGCCAGTTTCATTAACACATTGTTGTTTAGTTGTTTTCCTCTTGGAACATTTAAACTGCTCCACAAGTCTTCTAGGATAGTTTTTTGGCTGCTGTAATGTAGTTAATGTTTACCTATGTTTGCCCATTAACTTCCCTAACATTATCTCACTGTTGTTGCTCATGAAAAATTATGTTCCAGTTTCCAATATGTGTCAGATACTGTTAGAGATGAAATGCACAGACACTTTCTACAGTGGGAGTGTAGAGATCTTTGCTTTTGAACTTGCTGTTGGTTCCTTGCATGATGTCATCCATATAGCCCAGCATATAGCTTAGCATGTCACATAACAGCCGAATTCAGCATTCACTATGAGCTGGGGCTAACGAATACGGCATCATCAGATATTTATTTGTCCTGAGGTGGTGCTAAATGCAGTCTGATACATTTACATTTATGGCTTTTGGCAGACGCAACCAGGTTACTGGTATTACAACATAGTGTTATTGGTGTAGCACAGACTGGATGCCCAGACCGGGAATCAAACCCAGATCTCACACATGGCAGTCGATAACACTGTACCACACCAACCACTTTTTAAAACCACAAGCATTGAAAGCCCAGCATTAAAAGCTCCATGGCTTTTTGTTCCTCCTGTAACATGGAATATGTGCAACAGTCACGCTTCCCTTCGGTCCCCAAGTCGAACAGAACTCCAACTCCAATGATGCATCTGACTCCCACAGACCTCCTAACCAGAGTCATGTGACTTACCCACGTTCCCAATCACCCAGATACTGAGTGTTTGCACCTGTTTCCCAACCTATTTAGACTCTCACGTTGTTCAGTCCTCTGCCGAGTTTTGACTAGCCATCTAGCTTTACAAAGCGTTCATCATCTGTTTGATTTATCGTGTTTTGACCTTTGCATGTTTATTACCCTGATTTCTGCCTCTCCCTTTTGTACTCTCTTTTGCCGGTTTTGGATTTTGCTTCTGTATTTGACTACGTCTCTTGGTATGTCCCTCTCCTACTTCTGTTTGGTGCTTTTGCTGATCTGGACTGTTTTGACTCCTCTTTCATGCTTAAGCCTTGTATTAAAACCCTTTCAATTTAATCTGCGCCTGTCTGATTTCTACCCAGTCCTGACAGAAAACCCAAGCTAAAATGGCTTTCGTTGTCTCTTATTTTACTGGCAAGGCTTTAGACTGGGCCACCACTGTTTGGGAGAACGTCCATAGAAAAACCTTTTCCCAGTTTTCGAGTTTCGTCAAGTTTTTGATCACTCTGCCGATGGACAATCTAATGGTGAATTGGTATTACCTTTAAGGCAGGGCAATGGCTCGGTTGCCTCCTATGCTTTGGAGTTTGGCATGTTAGATGCAGGAAGCGGGTGGAACTAACCAGCTCTGAAGAATGTTTTTCGTCATGGTTTAAATCCTGAAGTTTTGACTGAACTAGCATATAGGGGTTGTGAACTAGCGTTGGAACAATTGATGCTCTATACGCCTGGATCAGCTTCTGAGCAAACGCCCCAAGGGAGGCCTTCAGAAACCTAATCCAACAAAAACTACAGTCCAGTGGTTTTTTATGCCAGTACCCGGAGTAGGCTTGCCTACTGAGCCTATGCAGTGTGATTCATACCGGCTGTCAAGGGTGGTCTATGCCTTTATTGTGGAGGTTCAGATCACGTTCGGCGGGACTGTGGACTGTGTCCACACAGAACCCAGGCTCCAACCCCAGGACTGGTGTGGTGTGGTGAGTGTTCCTACAAAGGAGTTGGTTTCCAAGTCATTCTTTTTACCTGTCTCTGTATGCTGCCAACAGAAGTCTATTTGTGTTTCAGCTTTGATCGACTCCAGAGGGTAACTTCCTTCATCAGGACGTCGTTACCCACCTCAACATCTCTGTGGATCTGTTACCTCATCAGCTCACTGTCTTCACCCTTGATGGACTCCCCGTGGGAAAATCACCCATAACACACAAAACCAAACCTGTACAATTACAAACTAGTTTCCTACACAAAGAGACAAATGTTATTCCTAGTCCTCCCATCCCCCGATTACTTGCTTATTTTCATGGTCGCAACGTGACATATTGTCTTGATCCCCTTAATGTTTAGAACACTGTTTACTTAACCGTTAAGTTTCCATTAAGTCTACTACCATTGAAAGTCCCCCTAGTTCCACACCCGTTAACCTTCCTGAGGTGTATTCTGACCTGATCGAAGTTTTCAGTAAAGAAAAAGCTGCGAAGTTGCCACCCCATCATCCATACGACTGTGCTATAGACTTGATAGACAATGCTTATCTGCATTGTCCCGTATACATCCTCTTACTCGTGAGGAGGAACATGCCATGGAGGAGTATATAGACTAAGCCCTCGCACAAGGCTTCATACGCCCATCTAAGTTCCCCGCAGCATCTGGCTTATTTTTTGTAAAGAAGAAGGATGGTGGATTGAAACCCTGCATTGACTATCGTGCCCTCAATGATGTGACAAAGAAGTTTGCTTACCCTCTTCCACTGGTCCCAATGGCACTTGAACAGCTGAGAGGTGCACAATATTTCACAAAATTGGATGTACGCAGTGCCTACAATTTAGTCCGTATACGAGAGGAAGACGAATGGAAAACTGCCTTTGTTAACACTAGGGGGCACTATGAATACCAGGTCATAAGCTATGGATTAGCGAACACTCTGTCAGTGTTTCAATCTTTCATCAATGATGTCCTATGTGATATATTAGGTACATTTGTCATTGTGTACATTGATGACATCCTGATTTTCTCTCCTGATCTCGAGTCACACATCCAACATGTACGCAAGGTGTTACAGCATCTGTTAGAGAATAGTCTCTATGTCAAAGGTGAAAAATGTGAATTCCACCTCCAGTCAGTCTCCTTTCTGGGCTGAATAATAAGCTCTAGGGGGGTGGTTATGAGCGACCAAATGGTAGAGGCAGTCACTAGCTGGCCAGCCCCAAAGTCAGTCAAGGAACTACAACGCTTTCTGGGTTTCGCTAACTTTTACAGACGTTTCATCTGCAACTATAGTACCATTGCAGCCCCTCTTACTGCCCTTCTTAAAGGTTCTCCCAGTAAACTTGCATGGTCGGTTCAGGCAGACGCTGCTTTTCACAAATTAAAAAAACACTCCTTTACCTATCTTGAAATATCCTGACCCTGACTCCCCATTCGAAGTTGATGCGTCTGAGACTGGGGTAGGAGCTGTGCTGTCTCAACGCAGTGAAGATCCATCCTGTTGCTTTCTACTCTCACAAGTTATCGCCAGCAGAACGTAATTATGGGATAGGTGAGAGGGAAATTCTGGCAGTGAAATAAGCCTTGGAAGAGTGGCGTTCAAGAGTTGGAAGAGACAGGTTAATCACATGGTCTCATTCTTCGTTAACTTCTGGTCATCCGGGGGAGATGCATACACAAAGGCTCATTTCGGCTCATTGCTGGTAGGAGACCCTCAAGGACGACGTACATAAGTTAGTAGCCTCTTGTTCTACATGTGCTCAATGTAAAAAAAAGACGTTGTGCGTAGGTAAACTCATGCCCTTGTCCATTCCAGCTCACCCATGGTTGCATTTAGCGCTAGATTTTGTCACAGACCTACCTCACTACTATTCTCACCATTATTTATTGTTTCTCTTGTAGTGTCAAGTTTATCCCATTTCCAGCTCTACCTAGTGCTATGGACACGGCTCTTGCCCTGTACACTCACATTTTCAGACATTTCGGTGTTCCTGAGGATATCCTGTCCGACGGAGGTCTTTTTTTGAGCATTTGGGTGTGAGTATTAGTCTCACCTCTGGTTATTACCCTCAAACTAACGGTCAGTGTGAGAGGACTAATCAGGAATTGGGAAAATTCCTCCGGTTGTATTGTCAAAAAAACCCTAGAGACTGGTCCCAGTATCTTCTATGGGCAGAGATAGCCCAGAACTCTCTAATTAACTCAACCATTGGTATTACCCCGTTTTAGTGCATCCTGGGTTATTAACCGCCCTTAGCACCCTGGACAGCCACTTCGTCTGAGGTCCCCACGGTGGATGAATGGATGCGATTTACTGAGGAAGTATGGGAGTAGACCAAATTACGCATGAGGAAGCCTTGCGACATTACAAGGAGCAAGCCGACAGAGACCGTGGTGAGACTTCCTCCTACCAGCCTGGTGATCGGGTGTGGCTTTCAACCAGGGATTTCAGGTTTGAGGGGGGCTGCAGGAAGTTACAGCCCAAGGTCCATATCTGGTTTCTGAGAAAATTAATGAGGTGACTTACCGATTGGAATTGCCTGCTCAGTATTGCATGTCTAATGCTTTCCATGTTTCTCTCTTTAAGCCTGTTACTGTCACGCTTTCCTTCGGCCCCCAAGCCGAACAGAACTTCAACTCCCATGATGCATCTGACTCCCACAGACCTCCTAACCAGAGTCATGTGACTTACCAACGTTCCCAATCAACTGGATACTGATTGTTTGCACCTGTTTCACAAACTATTTAGACTCTCATGTTGTTCAGTCCTCTTCCGAGTTTTGACTAGCCATCTAGCATTACAAAGCGTTCATCATCTGTTTGATTTATCGTGTTTTCACCTTTGCGTGTTTATTACCTCGATTTCTGCCTCTCCCTTCTGCCGGTTTTGGATTTTGCTTCTGTATTCGACTACATCTCTTGGTATGTCCCTGTCCTACTTCTGTTTGCTGCTGTTGCTGATCTGGACTGTTTTGACTACTTCTTCATGCCTAAGCCCTTAATTAAAACCCTTTTAATTTAATCTACATGTGTCTGATTCTGTACAGTCCTGACAGCAACCAAGGGGAAGATTGCTTCCAGGGAGAAGGTCTATCACACAGTCCTACTCACAGTGAAGGCCACTGGTTTTTACTTTACAAAATATCTTGCTGAGGTCCTGGAAGGTGAACTGATGAGCTGGATCTGGGCTTTTAATGCTTGTGGTTTGAACCACTGAGGAAGTTTTTGAAAATGGAGTCCAGACTAAGATATCTTTAGCTTGCCAGAATATTATGGTGTTGTGAATAGGGTCAAGTATTTGAAAAATTGTGATTGTATTTAAAATTTGGGACTGTATTTAAAAATGGAGACAATGTTTAAAAAAAAATGTGCAACAACTTTCTGCTTCAATACAAGGTAACACACAATAAGACAGCCACAGTAAAACTTAGGTGTGTTGCAACTGGAGTGAGTGTGTGCGTGCCAAAATTGATGTTGTTGCAATGGTTCCACCCATGCACATTAGCCCCCAACAGTCGCAAATGGATGTGAATACACTCTCGGCCATTACCACGGGCAATAGAGCTAACATTACAGTTGCGATCAAGCTGGTCTACTTTAGTACCGGCCATGGGTAAACTTTTAGTCATAATCTTAACTTGCCTGTTGGCAACTGACTGTAAGGTGAAAGTCAAAAACCGATTGCGCTCTTGGTTTTTGTACAGCGACAGTATTGTATGCCCTGATCGTAACTAGATTAAGCTTGACAACAAACTTTGAATAAATGTAAGAATATGCTTTTCTTTACAAAATGATTACTGCCCTTGTTTTGTGCACACAAAGTGCAAGAAATTTAATTGTCTGTTTTGTTTGGACATTTGGTCAGTGACAGTTTAATAGGTACAGTGTGTCAATATTATATATGGTAATATGTATATAAGTGTAATTGATAAACCCCCAGTAGTATTTCTAGACAGTATGATGGTATGAATAACTGGTTTCCTGATGCACAGCACTGTCTCAGTGCATGATATCCCCAAACCAATGGGACTTCCATACATAGCTCACACATGCAGTTTTGGCTGGAGGAACAGGAAAAGGAGGGGCTCCAGTACCTGGGTGCACCTGGAGGTCTATGATCTTGAGTTTTTCCAAGCCCAACCTGTCCAGCCAGGTGGGAAGCCAGTAGTCACACACTAATTCCCATGTTGTTTTAGACTCAACCACCTCCACTTTCCCACCTTTCCAACAGTGACATCACTAGGCTTGATTACCAATTATACCTCTTCCCTATTAGCCTCCTAGTGGATATACTGTATATACTGGTCCACTTACCCCAACTTTCCACCAGAGAGTCCCTGCTTGCTCTCTGCACAATGTTTATTTTCTCTAACCATTACATGAACGAGCATACCTAATAGTCTGTGATATTTTCCTCACTCTCTTTCTCCACCTCCCACACCACCTCTCCATACCAGTCATGTTGTTTCCTTCTGCTCTACAGACCTGCCTGATTTAGGCAGATTAGAGTATAAAGAAACAACTCATGGATATTAACGTGCAACATGAGTGGCCGTAGGAGGTCTAGTGTTATCTTAAACTTTATGGCATTAGACGTTTATGGCATTAAACGTTTACTCAATTTTTATTTGCCCCAGAATTTCAACAATCAAACAAAGAAACACCAAATGCACTTCATCTTGTATAATCAGTAGACATTTGATTTATCCACCAAGCATTTTAAAATGTGTTCCTTTACCACTTTCACTGGTCTCAGGTCATCTCAGTGGTACAACAATGCAGTAGTACTACAAAAACAATGTTGTAGATCTCTTGTGAGCAGATTGTTTTAGTGCATTTTGGTTCTTCTTCATATCTAAAATCAAGGTCTTTATACCCTCTGTCTGCAGCAAGTCATCTCCAGTGATCTGACCTAGTGCTGTTGTCATTTCCTCCATCACCTTCATCACAGGTTCCAGCAGGATCAGGTATCGTGTCTGCAGCTCTTGTACACTCGCCACCCTACATAGCGGCCCCAGCTGACGGACAGCCATTCTCATTTTGGCCTGAACAACAGCAACAACCTCCCGCTTCACAGACACATCCTGCAGTTTGTCTTCCAACTCATGAAGCTTGTTGTCAGCTTCTTGGATGTCATGTTGAGCTTGACACACCATGGACTTGCACTCAGATACTTTGCCAGCGTATAAACTCACCTGAGATTCACAGTTCTTTAGCACCTCCCTAGCTTTGTCTACAGCTTCAGAGGCATTGTCCATGTCCACTTGGCCAACACCAACCATCACTGCCCCTGAGAATAGGTAAAGGGTGAAACATGTTGATAATATGAAGTGTCCATAAAATCTTAATCACCAGTCCCCTATTTTACTTAGCTGTCTAATCTCATGAGTACATAATTCTGTTAAAAATGTTTAGACTTGCCAGCAATCCATCCAACAATTGGGATAAACATGATACCAATCCCAGCATTCCTTATTCTCTCTGCCTCATCTCTCTTCCATCTCAAGTTGTCTAAGGTGTCTTCTGCTGACTTCAGGTTTCTCGTCTCTGTCGCCTGAGCTTCCTCGTAAGTCTTTAACCAGGCGCTGTAAGTAATCAACTGTGCTTTCAAGTTGTCTAATTCACACTCTTTTGTCCTCTTCTGATTCCCTACATCACTCTGCTCTGCAGTGAGACACTCAGTCTCTCTATCCAGGCACTGAAGTTCTTTTTTGGCTACCTGCTCTGACTCTTCCATCTGCTGCTTCATGTTCTCAATCTGCTGTCTGATATTATTAAAGGTCTGACATTCAGGAAGGACCATGTCGGAATTCAAACTGAGGAGCATCTCGGAGAGATTGTTGAAGGAACAGAGCCCACTTTTCAGTGGCCCAATCACAGCCTTGGCGAGTTCCCCCAACTTCAACTGTTGTGGCTGAACGGATCTGTGGGTGCAGAAACATATAAATATAAAAATGTGTGTGTATGTGTGTGTGTATATATATATATATATATATATGACAAGAGATTGGGATGCTCAGTCAATCTTTCTACTTCCATAAAGCACCATGAGTACGGTGAATGCCTAACTCACAGCCAGGAATCCACTAGGAACTCCATTTCCCACAATCCTACTGGACATCACCTGACTGCAAGCAATTCCACCTTCAGCAGTCACCGCTCAGCTTCACCTGAGTACCAACTGTTTGCACCTGTTGTTTGGCCGATATAAGCCGCTTGTTCTTTATAAGACTTCTACCGAGCGGTTTACTTGATTATTTAGATATCTATGTTTATTGAACTTTCCATGCCATGCCACACACTAGTGAACACACTTGAACGGAGTGGGTGGGGCAATCCAGAGTGCCTTGCTTAAAGGTACTTCAGTCGTGTCAGGACGGTTTGGGGGATCAAACTGATGACCTTCTGTTCACAAGGCTGGTTCCTCATACACAAACCTACAGCTGCCCCATACCCAATATTTTTTTTTTCTATTTCTATATATCTTTTTTTTTCAGATGTGTCTATATATGTCTGTCTTTTTGTCTGTCTATGATGTCTACAATGTGTCTTACATGCATTTGCCTTAATGTTATATTTGCACTTATGCATGTGTGTGTGCGCATACATACAGTGTGTACATATTGTGTCTTTCTGACCTGCATGTGTAGCTTATTTCTCCAGGCTCGAACACGTTTCCACACAGCTGTGAAGTAGGGTCTTCTTGCTGGGAATACGCCATCTCTGAATTAAAGAAAGTATCTCCATATTAGTTGAGCTCATGCTGTTATTGTACTACCTTACCCTCAATACCTTACACAACACAAGTATACATGAAACATGAGATTGGACTGGGATCAATACAAAGATAGCATACAGATGTGGACCACAGCTGGCTTACTGTCAGCATTGGCAAACTGAATGTGAGCTGAAGGTGGCCCACGTATTAAAAATGCTCAAATGATCCACATGTCCTAAAACATTCCATGTGATGTGTAGCCCATAAATAAGTCTAGATGTGGCCCAGATTTGGTCAAATGTGCACCAGTAAAAGGGGACTAGTAACACTAGCATATCATCATATCTTAATTTATTAATATAAATACAATTAGTCAAATTAGGACCATTAGTCAGTTAGGACCATTAATTAATATTCTAACCAATTTAACAATTACAAACAAAATACAAAAATTCAAGCTATACAAGAATCATCCAGATGGTGACAGTGAACGCCTAACTCATTTGTAGCCAGCCGTGTCAACACAGCCTGTCAGCTCACACAGCCCCACCTAGGGACTCCATTTTCCACAATTGAGTGGTGACTGCTAAAGGTGGAAGCAACTCCACCTTCAGAAGTCACCGCTCAGCTTCACCTAAGTACTCACTGTTTGCACCTATTGTTTGGCTGATATAAGTCGTTGTCTTGCCTCAAGATATACAGGATTCATCCAGATGAGCAGTATATTCCGCCTTTTAGTGAACAGTTCATAGGTCTGCTTTGTAGATGTAGGTGCTTTTATATTATTTTGTGTGTATATATATATATACTGGTGTGTGCGTATGTTTCACTGCACGGATGGGTTAAATGCGGAGGTCACATTCCTCTGTGTGCAAACACAGTAG
>JAOVVF010031905.1:0-11660 GCA_028565595.1 Duopalatinus emarginatus | reverse complement strand
GAGTGCGTCCGAGGTGGTGTGCATACTACACGCTCCCATACTAGAATTGTATACTAGATTAGCGGTTAAATAGTATACCGTATACTCGCTCCAAACTAGTAGGTAGTATTCAAGTATGCCATTTCAGACGCAGCCTATATGTCATAATTCTTGAACATACCTGCACATATCTACACTTCATCTACTCACTCAACCTTGGGTTGGTGTACAAATGGTTAACAAAGATCAACAAGATGGTTTATGCTTTATTATTACTTGTTTCTTAAACATTTGATTAGCATAGGTCGAGTGAGTACTTTAGAAAGTGTTCTGAGAATTTGTAGATTTGTACATTAATTGTCACATGATCTTCATAGATAATCTGTTAAACATCAGACAGATAAAATTGTTGAATCTCAACTATAAAAAAAAATTGTAACAAACAGAATGTTAGAAACACACTGTAAAACCTTTGAGGGTTGACTGTCCAAATAATGCAGGCTGCTGTATTTAGTTGTATGGAAATGACATCACTGGAGCATAAACGTGATTCCAGACAGAATAAAAAAAAACATGTGCAATCTGGTCATTTGTAATTCTTACACATTCTTTATTCATGATGAGCTAAAGAAGAGTAACAAACCCAGTCATGGCCGGCCACCAGTGGGCGCTATGCTGATTTGTTTTTAATGAAACAGGTTTTAGATTTGTAGAGGAGACCTTATTAAATTTGCAGGCTGCTGGAAAACTGGACAGTATATATACTGTCAATAACGGTCAGGTGCTCCACCACTAACAGACTCTGCTTGGGGCGATAAACAAACCGCCCTTTAGACATCAGATCGGCAATACTTATTGCCAATGAGAATCTACAGGTCAAAGAGCTTTGTCCAGATAAAAAAACCAAACATAAAAATCACACAAAAGCCTAGAGCTAAAAGGTAAAACCTTGTCCCGTTATTTGTACTGCAGAACGGCTTAGTTAGCTCGATGCAGCCGTACACACACAGATTTCTATTTATAGACACAGTAAGATCCAGTAATACACAGCACTTTGGAAATTCCTAATATTGTCTCATATATCTTTACGTTTCTGAACCGTTTTGTTTTAATGCCAATAAAAAAAATACAAATTGTCTTTGAGTTTGTGTTAAATTGTATCAAGATGTTTGAAACTGACACAAACTGCCCCACCTAGTTTCTTTTTTTCCCCCAGCTGCCACTGCAAAATCCAAAATCCAATTTGTCATCTTGTCTAACCACACCACTTAACATAATCTTTACAGTATGTGTGCATTAGTTCCACTTATTCTACTCATTATTCCTCCCTGCCTCTAGCATGGATAACATTCTGCTGCTCCGTGCGTTTCAGAATCTTTATAAGGTTCTGCAAATAGACCCAAGAGATCGATATGAGCACTGGACGATAATCATTAGCGGCCCATATGGTGGATGGACCTTGCAGGACATTATTGGAAGTTACACTATGTTCCACACTGTGCAATAATATTGGATTTGGTTTTTTTTTTAGGAATTGAAATGTCAATATGATGTGCAGCGCAGCACTGAAACAACATCTGAACTGCGGGTAACGACGTGTACAGCAGGTTTGGATTTTCTTCACTTTGGGTATATTTATGTCAGAATAAATGTGTGTCGAATGGGGTGGTGGTAGATCAGACCCCGGACTACTGATCAGAGGTTGTAAGATCCAATCCCAGTACTGCCAAGCTGCCGCTACTCAACCCTCAACGCTTCACACTCAACCCTTCACCACTTAGTTGTGTTAATGAGATTAATCGAAGTCACTCTGGAAAAAAGGGCATCTACCAAATGCAAATGTAAATATACACTGGTGTCAGAGTAAACTGTAGAGTAGAGAATTGCGCGGGACTGTTTTCTTCATCCCGCTAAGGTCCGCTCCCGCCGAATTTCTGACCATTACCGCCCACGTGTACAACGTGTCCGCCCAATCCCACGATGTGTATGTCCACTCCTGCCCACAATCTGAGAAGCTATGATAATTATTCCCACACATTAATACAGATGCAATGATTTTGTGTCTTCTCCATCCCGCAGGAGAAAACGTAATATAGGATATTAATAAAGAGATTCTTGGGGTTTGTTTCGTTTTCCTGACCTGCAGCTTTTGACGCACTTGTCGGGAATAACGCTCCTATTTCATTATTTTCATCTAGTTTTTAAATGAAACAATGACAGTTTAATATTCTATTATCATTCTCAGTATTTTATTTATTTGGAATTACCTTTAGGCTATAGTCTATAATCCTGCAGTGTTTTGTTTTAGCCACCCATTCCCACCCGCAGCTAAGTACAAACCGCCATGTTCCCGCTAGATTTGCGTTTGGTCCCGCGGTACCCAGCAGGACCCGATCCCAGTGCAGACCTTTACTCTAGAGGTCTGGCATTGTGTGGTTTGGATTTTCAACTGGTTCCACTGAACTCAAGGAGCAACACATCTTTCACATACAGTACATGTAGTTACAGATAAGTGTGGTGTATGTATATTTATGCACTTTGCCTTTTAAAAATGACTTTAGAAACACTGTGACCTTGACTGCGATAAACCGCTGCCCTTGCTACCCTTGGTCGGACTGAACTGAACAGTAACATTGATGCATCTTCTGCTGCTCATAACTCAGTTACCTTAATCTCACTAAACATACTGATTGGTGCAAAGTCAGGACGCGTGTGTATGAGACTACTTATTGAGTCGAATCTATGAATTGTAGTGATAAGCCATAGCTATAGGAGTCAGAGAACTGGAAGTCAGAGTTAACAGATGCAAAGGGTTAGTCTAAAGAGGTAGGCTAGAGTAGGACTGAGCATGCTTTGAATAACCAGGAGGTTTATAAATAGAAATGCAGAAACAGGAGGGCAAGAATAGAAAGAAATCATCAGTGGAGGCGTTAACATATACAGTATTTACAATGCAGCAGTGATATACAAGAAGCTTCAGAGCTACACGTTTTTATTGCACAGCTGAAACTGCGCTGAGACCGAATGTGAATAAAATTTGCCGGGAGGAAAAGCAAATTTACTGAAAAGAAAAAAGGATATTAAAGATACACATTTACTTCTACTGGCAGTTACCTTTGCTTTGGGCTCGTTTTATCTAGTTGAATGTTGTCCTGTGAATTCATGAACTTTAATCTTGCGAGCCGAGAGAAATGAAGAAAAGGTTACTTTGGTCTTTTTGCATTTTGAGTAAAAACGATGGAGGGCTGCTGATTAGTCATGGTCACACCTTACCATTACATTATACCTAAAATGACATGGGAGCATGATTATCTGTAATGGTCTGGTAAGGGAAATGTCATGATGAGAAGCTGGTTTGGCAGTGGCTCAAACATCCACCAAGACTAACACAATGTTGATCTGGGCAAGAAGATCAGTATCACGTAATTGGTTTGTCCAAGTTTTATCTGGATCTGAATGAGGAAAACTGGTAAAAACTGGAAATTGGTAAACTGTATGAAAAAAGTGCTTTAAAGAAAAAAAAAAAAAAAAACATTAAATAAAAAAACATACTCTGATGATATCTGGTCATCTAGCCATCTGGCCCTTGTTGCTCAGTACTTTACACCTGTCCATCAACTTTAATAACTCACTGTTCCTTTGCTGCCATTCCAACAAGATAACAAAATAATGTTTATAGTGCTTCTATTTGAGTATGATGTTCTATTTGAGTATGAAGTATGGACATTCAGTATCAGTTGTCCAAACAACCCAGCGTGGGGGCAGCCGTCGGCTTGCGATTAAGGTTTGGTCCTTACAACTGACAGATCATGGTAAAATGTCCTGATCAAAGCTCTAACTGCTCCTTAGATGTCGTGGATAGGAGCTGCTCCCTGCTCTAGGCAAGTGTGTTCACTGCCGCCTAGTGTGAGTGTTCACTAGTGTGTGTGTTTCGCAAGTCCTGAGGTCCAGAGGTCAAAATCCTATACGTAGAACAGGTCAATCATTTCACTTATAGGTGCTTATAAATCATACATTTCTGTAGTGCATGTTATCATTTATGCTTTTACCATGGAAACGCCCTGTCCACAGAAATACGTCTGGGGTATCGGGGGTAACTATATACATAAACGTGAAACGTGAAATCAAGCCAACGCTGTTAACCTAACCATAGAATGGAGTGCAATAACCGTTTTGTCGCCCATCGTCTGGCAAAGGAGAATCATTTCCCATCTACTATACTCTATGCATGGACACTGTAGTCAGGTTCTTTCAACAACCAAACAGCAGCATAAGGGACCACACGATGTCAGAAGTGGGATTCGAACCCACACCTCCAGGGGAGACTCCAACCTGAACGCAGCGCCTTAGACCATCCTAACACACAAAGGGTAATGCACCTTAGGACAGCAGCCTACTTGGTTACTTTGCTTCAGGTCACATGGCAGGACTTGCGTTCAGTTGTTGGGGCAAAAACCAGGTTTCAAATGAGCTTTGTTAAAGCAAACATGGGACGTAGTCAGCAGGATTTGAACCTGCGCGGGGAGACCCCAATGGATTACTTACCATGAATTCCTGTCTGGTCTAGAAGATGGTTCGAATCCCACAAACAACATTAAATGTCCGGAGCAAGGCTCTAACTGCTTTTCGGATGTTGTGGATAGGAGCTGCTCCCTGCTCTAGGCAAGTGTGTTCACTGCCCCCTGGTGTGAGTGTTCACTAGTGTGTGTGTTAAGTCCTGAGGTCCAGAGGTCAAAATCCTACAAGTAGAACAGGTCAATCATTTCACTTATAGGTGCTTATAAATCATACATTTCTATATTGCATGTTATTATTTATGCTTTTACCATGGAAACGCCTTGTCCACAGACATACATCTGGGGTATCGGGGGTAACTATATACATAAAAATGCTGAGCTAAGAACAGGGCCATTTCACAATGTATAGCCGTATCGCCATAGATAGAAAAAACATGCAACCAACCTTACAGCCTAATCTAGCTCCTTTATCAATTCTTTATCTTCTACACCACTATGCTCATATTGTCTACGAAAGCCACCGGACGCGACTAAGATATCTCGTTATTATTGTATGAGTCTACCGTTCCCAACGCAGACACACACTGTTGAAAAACACCTCGTTGATTTGTGAGCAGGACAAAAGTGCAATCTGGCTGCATCCTTCATCCCCTTGTGCTTTATGGCGCCTTTGCGGCCCTCTACTGTTTGCAGAGGATTGATAATCTCCACGGTCCATCTCCTCAAAGGGCTGTTGTGCGAGAAAAAATGATGTGCTTGTGCTGCAAACAAATAGAATTGTTATGGGGTGAGCCACAGTGTGCGTTTGTGTGAGCGTGTATATCCACGAGGCAAGTCTTCCAAGGTCAAAGCTTTTTGTCCAGTAGGGAATGTGGGAAACATTCTTGGAAGACTGACCGCTTTATCTGTTGAAAAACTTTCAGATGTTAGGAGTCTGAATGGAGTCTGAGGAAGGGGGCGTGGACAAGTCAGGATTAGGGGTGATGATAAGGTTTATGGCGATGACAAAGATCATTGAGTGTTTTCATTTAAAGATGGAGAACTATGAACTTGTCTCATATTTAAACAAATCTTGTCTGGTAAGCAAAAGCAAATCTCTGGCCATAAGAATGGGCCGAGATCATTGAGGCCATTTACGTAAAAGGCTGCCAAGTGACCTACAGCATGGTATGTTTTGTGTAAAACGAGACAGTTTATCAACCAAAGAACACCATACCGATGGTGAAGCATGATGGTGGCGGCATCACGCTATGAGGTTCTAGTCAATATAAAGAGAATCATGGATAGCTTCAAATACCTTAATTTATTGTTGAGACACTTTCGGTTTTTTTTTGTTGAGAAATTCAGTTTTTTTTTATTTTTTATAGTGAAGTGAAATAATACAGGAATGATGACAATCCTGCACGTAACATCTGGGTCACACAGAAACCAGCACGTTCCCTACAACCATGATAACCTCTCCTACGTGGCTGTGGCTGCTTAAGATCCCATCAGCAACTGATTGTTAACTAAATTACCTGCATCACACAGAAGAGCACCTTCTCTACACCAGATTCCACAGGCAATCGCATCCTTGTGATCTCTTCATAGGGGTCATCCGGTAGGCACCTCCCTTCGCCAGTGATTCTCTGAATCAAGCCCACTACACCTCCAGAAGGCTCAGCAGTGATGTCTGGCGTCCAGACCCACTCCCCTCCAAGTTTATATATATATATATATATATATATATATATATATATATATGTTAATTACAAAACTATTCAAACTGGGGTGCAAGTTCCTATTGAGCCCATGAGTCTTATTATTAATGTTTATCTTTAATACGTTTGAGTACAGCTATCAGAATTTGTGACAGGTCCTCACGGACAGATGCTTGGCCCTGGATGCAGCTGAGAGACTCCATGGAGCCCTGTTTATGGCACAGAGTCTTCTGTCATGAGGACAATCTCACCATCCTGGCAACATAAAGAGTGTTCTGAAGAACATGCTGGTGCTTGAATCCCCAACCTTCACAACTGTCCTCATCAAAGACACTATGTTTGACCAATAAAATGAATGACCTGTAGTGTTGGGATGAGGTTGGAGGTGCCTACGTCATGACATACCCACCAATTCACCAATCTTGGGAAGCATTTCACAAGCTAACTAAAAACAAACTCTTTTAATTGTGGTGTTGTGTAATTTGGTAATACTGCTGGGAGGTGAAGGCAGGGTGAGATCTCAACATCACCACATTTGGGTATATTTAGCATTAAAACCACTTATGCTTGCATAAACCTTCTTTATTAGGTTGTGGGTCCAACTGCTCAGTCATTTTAGTTGACGATTATCAGATCCCCTGCAGTGGTCTGACTAAAACATAGAAAGCAAGATTTGTATCATCACATGTTCAAAAGATTCTAGAGCTTCTGTTCTCGCTTATCATTTTCCATTAGGCATTCAAAGTCATATCAGTGAGCAATTCGGTGTAGCAGCAGTGAAGGCAGCAAGCATTGGACTTTTGGACAGGGTACAAAACAGATATACAATGTGTTTATGATCCTGAGTTATAGCAGAAACTCCACTTGGGTAGTTGATTGTGGCAGTAAAGCCAAAGTTGAAGCTTCGGTACAGACTAAAGGACTAAAGTAGATAAAGATCAAGCAAGGGCTGAATCTCACTACCGGTAGAATTGTGGGTAATGTAGGAAACCATTGACCAATGTGACAGACCATTATATCAAGGAAAGAAGATTAATTATAAACTAAAACCAAAAAAAAAAAGACGAATATACAAGTTATTCAGGGTGGATATATTTTTCTTTAAGCTTGAAAATGACTCCTGCAATAATTAAGCACACTATGATGCTTACTAAAAGCTGAAAATCAGTGTGTTTTACAGTAAAGTACATCATACAAATGAACCTTACTGATACAATAACGAGGCACCTTGCTTCTTCTGGCCTCTAGTCAGTTTTGTCAGACAAGCATCAATGTGCCAATCTGCTGATGACTCCTGTGAGCTCTACCTCAGACACACTGCTGGCTAACTGAACGTTCCTAGATGAAGAAGAGATGAAGAGAATGTGTGAAGCCACTTAGTGTTTGGTGTTATCAGCCAGCATGTGCAGATTATAGAACGGTTCCCTGCCTTGGCTGCCAGTCAAAGATTAAGTCATGAGTCTTCTAGGTTTAACCACAGATCAACTGCTTTCACTCCTGTGGAGCAGAAAAGGTAAATACCAGAAGGGTTTCCTAATCTCACTGAACACCAGCAGTCATCTTGGTCATTACCGAGAACAAAGATAAGTGAGTAATTCACAGAAAGTCTTAAAGTCATTTTAAACATTTGAAAATCATGAGCGTTATGTTCTCACAGTGTCACATAGTTACAAACAATGTACAGAGTAAAAACTGGCTTCTGATTCCTGTGCAGCAAATGGAGTGTGTTTGCCATAATAGCACTACTTTGACTGTGATAATAATCACATGGTGTTGATTTGTTTACACCAATAAAAATAGATAGATAAGATCGATAGTTGTCACACCTGTAGAGTTTTGTATAGCTTTTCTTTGTGGCATGAGATAATTTTTGTTAGGGAAAGCTGGTAATAGTGGACATAATATAGGGCAGGTGGTAGGGGTCATACCCTAGGTAATTATCAGGACCCCAAACAGTCTGGCTTCAAACCAGCACACTTTACTGAAACTGCACTCATAGCAGTATCAGAGAAGCTGCATGCTGCAGAATCAGCTGGCTTGTCATCGGTCCTGTTTCTCCTTGACCTGTCTGCCACCTTTGATACTGTCAACCACAGTATCCTCCTCTCCATCCTATCCAACCTTGGCATCTCTGGCACTGCGTGGAAGTGGTTCCGGTCCTACCTGGAGGAACGCTCCTATCAGGTAACATGGAGGGGCTGCACATCCACACCATGCAAACTCTCCACTGGTGTCCCACAAGGCTCAGTACTCGGTCCCCTTTTGTTCTCTCTCTACACCCGGTCTCTGGGAAATGTCATCACTTCTCATGGCTTCTCCTACCACTGCTATGCTAATGACACCCAACTCATCTTCTCCTTTCCTCCCTCTGATACGCAGGTCTCAGCTCAGATCTCAGCATGTCTAGCAGACATTGCCTCATGGATGGCCCACCATCTCAAACTCAACCCTAACAAGACAGAGCTGCTCTACATCCCAGGAGAAAGTGGATGTAATCATGATCTCTCGGTTTTCTTTGAGAATATCATGATCACTCTAGTCTAGGAGTTGCTATGGACTCTCCTTCGTCATGTTGCTAACTTGGCTCGGTCATGGTCAAGGGAAGCTGCCCAGGTACTAGTCCAGTCTCTTGTCATCTCAAGACTGGACTACTGCAACTTTCTCTTGGCTGGTTTTTCCATGCGTGCCATCAGGCACTTACTCCCTAAGTACAGCCATGTCACCCCTTGCTGAGAACCCTTCACTGGTTTCCTGTAGCAGCTCGTATCAGATATAAAACTCTGATGCTGGCCTACAAAGCCAAAAATGGTCCAGCCCCCTGCTACCTGATGGCAATGGTTAAGGCCATTGTTTAGATCAGTTTCGCCTTATGTGAGGGGAAGCCATGGAGTCTGTACTGCGTACTTTTGGTTTGTCAGTTACAGTGAACAAAAGCCCCTTTTCCACAGGTCCTGCTTCTTGTTTTTGCTTGGTTTCCTTGCTTAGTTTATGTTTGAGACGCTCCAGAGGATAAATTAATAATCGTATCTATCTGTCTGTCTGTCTACTTACATATAAATAACATAAATCTCCCAGTGCTTGGGTCTTACCTCACGCTTCTTCCACATAATATTCTATGTTAGTTCAAACATCGGTTCTAGATCATGTGATAGAAGACCTGTGTGAACTTTCTGTGTCCCCTAAGTGTAAAAGTGCCCTCGATTAAGATAGTACCAGTATGTAGGACCTCTATGATGTTTCGTACTTTAACTGTTTAAACACAAAGACAGAGTAGAATCTCTAAAGTGGAAGGGAAAAAAATCTGAGTTTAGTGATCTGTGTAAAACGCAGGTGAGGGGCACTCTTACTCACACGCAGTTAGGATGTGGGCAGTTTTACTCCTGTGTAGGAGGGTACGGGCATTTTTTACTCTCATCAGCGTCCACAAGTCAGCGTCCACAAGTCAGCGTCCAAAAGTCAGCGTCCAAAAGTCAGCGTCCAAAAGTTACTGTCCTCAGTTCAGTATGTACATTACAGTGTCCACAAGTCAGTACCCACAAGTCACCAATAATTCTGTCTCTACATGTCAGTGTCCACAATTCAGTATCTACAAGGATGACATGAGACATTAGAGAGCAAGTGATTCTCTGCAAGATGAAGTTATTCCAGATTTTACCCCTTCATTCAAAATTCATTTGAATTAAATTCATCATTTCGATTTGTTAAACACTTTGTTGCTTGATGTATGATTGAACATGTTATTTTATCTGCATTACTATCCTAACACAGCAGAAATCTTTTAGAAAGTGAAAAATAAGAAAAGAAAACCCAGATGTGAGCAGATGTTCAAACCTCTAACTATTTGCACGGCTGAGTTTATATGAGGTTACATAATAAATAATAAAAATTAATAAATAAATAAATAAAAATAATCAACCGGCCAAGCAAACAAACAAATAGCAAGAAAATAAATAATTAACTAAACGAATGAATAAACAAACAAGAAAGCAAAAAAATAATGTTGCACATTTATTTGAAAAAAATCATCAAACATTCAGATAAATAAAGAATTCATTAATTAAATGATTGGTTGCTTTTTTTAAATTAATATATGCATTGTATTTATTTATTTATTTATTTATTTATTTATTTATTTATTTATTTATATTTTTCTATGTATTTATTTAAACAATGTAACAATGTAATGTAATGTAATATTTTTTTAAACTTGTAAATACAACATTGTAATTATTTATGCATTTTAATTTGCATTAGAAATTACAGAAGCAAAACAAATAAACATTATTGTATTTTCAACATATTAATTAATTATAAATTATTGAAATTGTAAAAAAGGAACACTAGGATTTGCACGAAGTATATTCATGGTCTATATTTTATTTATTTTATTTTATTATGATAATCACGTAAGTGAAGTTACAAGATGCTCTCTTTCAAATACTTTTTACTTCTTATGCTACAAACGTGGTTATTAAACCATTCAGAATTTCAATATTAACTATTAACTATTAAATATTAACGAACGTTAACCTGGAAAGTCAGTGACTAAAACTTGATCTGAACATTGATTAGTTAATTCTGTATTGGCGTGATGCCACCTGCTGGTGATAAAAATCTACATAGTGTTTCAGTATAGAAACTGAACTGATACCGTTTAACACATCTGATATTGTGTGAGACAGACACCAGTTGCAGACAGAAAGAGGCATTTTTATGCCTTTATTTTGTAAAGGAAGTAGACGTGCTAGCTGTTAGTATTCGCCACCAGCTGCTGTATTACACACGGCACTAATGATTCGAATGCTGGGTGAAAAACCCATAAATCACTTTGTCTTTCAGCCATAACTGAGTAGCAAATCCCTCGGCTCGGCTTTAATAATGGTGTTACTGGCGTTAAGACACCGACTGTAATCCAGGTGGAAGCGCAATGAGAGGTGAAATCCTGCAGTAACTGCTCTGGACTCCATTACTGCTGTTTCATGTAAATAGAATATAATAAGCTTTAAGACTATATATAAAATTCAGATATGTACAGTAAATATTCAGTGTGTCTATAGTTTAAAAATATTAACATATAGCAAAATATAGCTAATCGCTTTCACTGATACTAGAGCTGTAGTCAAGACCAGCAAAACAAGTCCAAGACAAAGACCAGCTAAAATCGAGTCAAGACCGAGTCTTAAGGGTGTCAAGAGCAGATCAGCATGGACACCAAGAACAGAACAGGACTTATCAGACTGCCTACATGTTGAAACGGAAACTCTGAGTCAAGATAATATGTAGCAAGACAAATGTCCAGAACTATATACTCGAGACTGAACTTCCAAAACTGAGACAATTTTTCAGTAAATACTTGAGACTGAAATTCCAAAACTGAGACAATTTTTCAGTAAATACTTGAGACTGAACTTCCAAAACTGAGACAATTTCCAGTAAATACTTGAGACTGAACTTCCAAAACTGA